>VZUI01036075.1:0-15629 GCA_013401135.1 Cettia cetti | reverse complement strand
CATAGCCAGTCCATCCATTGTTCTTGCATGGGTTCCCATAGGAACCAGTCCCTTGGTCCAGCGAGCACACCTGCAGGTAGGAGTAAACAGTAGCCTCCCCTTTCAGCTAGCCCCGAAACTTCGGTGTAGGATTTTAAGGTCTCAGTCCCAGTCCTTGGGGGTCTCAGTCTCAGTCCTTGATGACAGTCGTGAGGCAAATGACACTTCTGGACAGACTCTGACACTGTCATCTGTAAAAGGAGATATTAGTAATTATGAATCATAGCCACCAACTTTTGCATTCATAGGAGTATTTTTATCTAGAATTTCTCTCTGTGTTTACTTGATTCGTACTATAAAAGCAGCAAGAATGTAATTTCAGTGGCTTTGAGTGTAAATACAGATTTCTCATAGATCTTACTATGTCCTTGCTGAATTTCATTTTCCTGAAGTGAGTGGGGATTCTGATATGAATTCTGCCTGGTGAAAATTCCTTCCAGTTTCAGCTAAATAGTGGTTACTCTGTACCTTCATTTTTAAAATTCTAAATTATTTCAAGTCCTGCTTAAAAAAATAGTGATACCATAAGAAAGAGTTTATGAGTATGTTAGTTCCTGGGGACAATAGCACCCAGATAAAATGAGTTGAGACAATTAAAATCCAGCTAGGTAGCATCAGGGAAAGGATCTATATATCCATGAGGGAAGGGAGAAAACAAAGGTCTTTCTAACCCATGTACAGAAATCCAGTATTGAAGGTGCTTATTAAAAGGTGCTCATTATTAAGGTGCTTAACAGTGTAATTTTAAGAGCTAGTTTTGAAGAAGTAGGGACTAAATATTTTTTGATGTTTATACTAGTTTACAGATTTTACAGGATAAGTTACATTCACAGAGGGTATGTTTCTTGTATGAAATAAGTATATGTTAAGAAAAAATGTCAGTAGAATGTTCTAAAATTTATGCAAAAAAATTTGGAACATGCAAAGTTAAAATTATCATTTATCTGTAGGAATATAATAATTATTTACTGCTGAGAGTGATACCTGGAAAGTATAAATGCAGATTTGGCTAAGCATGAAAATAATTTCTAGTGTATGATCAATTAGGAAAGTTATCTGATTGAGTTCAACTTGCTTAAATAATTTTATAACTTGCTGAAAACATTTCCTTCATTTCATTCAGTAAAACTTACTTAAATCTGCTCCAGTGTCCCATCCAGAAAACAGCACATGTACTTTAGGCAGCATCCCTTCTGCATGAATCTGAGATTGCTGTAAATTGTTGTCCAGATGCTTGATAAGAGGCAAGCAGGCTGTTTACCTTGGGTTGGATAGTTCCCCAGGGTTAACATGAGGATTAACACTGGTATGTCAAATACTGGAGAGTGAATTCCCAGTCTCCTACATGGTCTGCATGAAAGATTATCTGCATCCTCTGTAACCTTTTAATCTGCAGTCCAGGAAGTCATCAATTTAAATTCCTGTATTGAAATAAGCCAACAAATACTGACATTTGGTTGCTATCTGATTTATGCTTATATTTACTTAGACTTTGTTTCCTGAAAATCCCCTCTTTTTTCCCCAGTCACACAATATCTCAAACTCTTGAGAGCAAAAAATCCCATGCAATTTTCTTACTCCACCAACTTTGCTTGGTTTTGTTGCAGGATTACTTATTTCATCCTGAATTGCAAAAGGAATAAGGCTGAATGGTAACATTTTGATTTATTGAGAAGGTGATCAGAGTTAGTTGGGTAGTGGAAGTAATGAGTTAGTTCCTGTCTCCGTACTAGAGCACAAGGCATAAGTAAGGTGTCATTGGAACGAACACAGGACCTTCATTTCTCATAAGAGCTTAGAAATTCTGTGGGAATGGAGCACCTTTGAATGCCCAAGAAGTATATGCTTCTTGCCCCTGAGCTGCTGTGCAGCAGGGAGCAAATGGGAGCTTGATTTGCTGTGTTGTCAAGGCTGAGAGACTGGTATTAAGAATGATCCTGTGGGAAGAAGCTGGTAGTCCATTAAAACAGCAAACTGTTCATTTTTCAGGAAAACATAGATTCAAGTTAAATGATTTCTCATGGATATTTTGTTCCTCTGAGGCCTGTAACCCCTTCCCTGAGAAGGCAACATCCATAACATCCTATTAGATCATACCTAGATTTAAATGTTATTCAGAAAATTAAAGAGGAAGCATGGATTGTGATGTGTGTTTTGGGGCTGCTTGCTTGTCAGATGCTAGAATACACAAGAGAGATAATTGTGGTGGTGGCTAGAAGAGTTGGTGGTGGAAGCACTGCTGAAGGTGACTGCATTATAGCAACAATTCTTTTTTTAGTTTGCTGCCTAGAGACTAGGCTAAATGCCTGGTCTCAAACATGAAAGCAGAAGCTACTGCTTTATCAAGGTTATTGCTTAATCCTTTCTAAATTGCAAAAAAGATCATAGCCTTTTCTTCTAGAGTAAAAGTTTGAGTAGGCATTTACGCAAATTTTTTTAGAGTTTCTTATTTAATATTTTGTTAACTCCAAGGCAAACAAAACAGAAGTGGGATCACAGAGGCATAGAACCCCAAATGTTATTTCATAGTGATATATACATTGTGTCATTGCATGCATTGATAGGAGTTACACATGGATTGTTTCCCTCTGTTTGGCTTGTGTTCTATGCAGATTAGAATATAATTTCTCAGACAATTCGAGTTCCTAATTATTATGCTCATTGTTCCAATTTATTTAGCTATGCTTAAACATCTACAAAAATTGTGAAGTAAAGTATGAGACAAATTGAAATTTACTTCTAATTCATTTTTAAGACAAGAGAACTACCTATCATAATCTCAAAGTAAATAAACCCTTATAGTAGAGCAGTGGCAATCTGATTAAATAATTAGTGAGTTCCCCTTTGTAATCATCAACACATTTGTAATTAAAGAACAAAATTTCATCTCCCACCTTCTCCAGTTGACTTATAGGGTTGAATACTCCTGGCTTGAAAGCACCTTTGAAAATCAGGTCTTCTTCACAAGATTCCTACAAATGCTTGTATTTTGCCACTACCTCTCACACATTTCTGACTCCAGGTACCATCTGTAGCTATCACACTGTCAACAATGCATGCTTTCTCACCAGGTGGGAAAAGCATTACTACTCATGTTCTTTATTTTCTTAATTACATCTTGCCCTTCTCTTTGCTCCGCCTCAGGTATCTTAAGTATTAATCACTTCACAGTCACTTGTACCAACAAGTGTCATTGTTGTCAACAAACAAAAATGCACTGATTACATATTTTAAAGCAGACTATCTTGCTGGCTTTTCACTATGACACTGTTTTTTTCAAATGTCTGCAAACAAATCTCAGTCTTCTGTTCTTTTTCTCTCCTCAGACATCTTTTGCTGTATTAACTTGTCCAGTACACATACAATCAACAGTGCTATTTATAAACTCACTTGCAGTCTCTCTGGAACAGCTTTTTATTTAATCTCTGGACTGATTTTATCTCATTAAACTTGTATCACATTTTCTTCTTTTGGAAATAACAGTAAGTCCCTGTTATTCACTGAAATATTGCTAGGAAGCCTTCAGTTTGTACTCTTTTCCCATAGCAGAACGATTCCAAGATGGTTAAATTTAGGAAAAAAGGAGAAAGAGGCTTTTCTGAGCTACCTAAACTGTTGCAGTTTGGTGACAGCATTAGAAGTAGGCAGAGGTGACAGGATGACTCATTTCATTATACTGCGTACTGATGCAGCACTGGAGAGGTGAGATCTACCTTTTAAACTGAATTGGCTGGAGTCTGCTTTTAGGGTAGGAGTGTTGGTTTCTTATCTTTACTGCCCCCAGGAGGCTCGAAATTATTCAGAGCAGACAGAGTGTTTACCTGGCAGTTCTCACACAAGCATGCCGATCCTTGGCAGAAAAGGACCTGGGGGCCCAGGTCTACAGCCAGCTGTAGACCTGGGCCCCCAGGAGCCAGCTGTGCCCACGTGTCCAAGTAGGCCAGTGGCATCCTGGCCTGTGTCAGCAATAATGTGGCCAGCAGGACCAGGACAGTGATTGTCCCCCTGTACTCAGCACTGGTGAGGTCACACCTCCAATCCTGTGTTTGTTCTGGGCCACTCGCTGCAACAAAGACATTGAAAGGCTGGAGCATGTCCAGAGAAGGGAAACAGAGCTGGGGAAAGGTCTGGAGCAGATTTCTGATGAGGAACAGCTGAGGGAGCTGGGGGTGTTTAGCCTGAAGAAAAGGCTAAACACCCCTGGGGGGAACTTATCACTCTCTACGACCACCTGAAAGGAGTGTGTAGAGAGCTGGGGGGTCTCTTCTCCCAGGTAAAAAGTGGCAGAGAGGAAATGGCCTCAAGTTGTGCACGGGTATGTTTAGATTACATATCAGAAAAAATTTCATCATGGAAATGGTGATCAAGCATAGGAACAAGATGCCCAGGGACATGGTGGAGTCACCAATCCCTGGAGGTATGTAAAGGATGTGTATATCTGGCACTTGGAGACACTGGACAATCCAGTGGTGGACTTGGCAGTGCTGGGTTAATGGTTGGACTCAATGATCTTAGAGAGATTTTCCAACCTTAAAAATTTTATGGTTCTATACTCCTATTACTGTGTTAATATTAGTAAACAGTACTATAGGCATTGCTAAGGGCTGTCATTCCTCTAGCTTTTCTTTTGCTGCTCAACTTTTAACAGAATATATTTTATCAGCTTTCTGGAAATCTTTTATACCAAACAGTATGCTGCAATATTCCTGCTGGGTCAAGAAGAGAGCATTGCACTTCATGAAAAAAAGAACACTGAGAAGTCTATTGGGGGATAGCAATTAGAATATGCTCAAGTCTACAACACATGACCTTCAAAGAAAGACCAAGTGAATTGGTATTGTTGAAAGCAAGAAACAGAAGACTGAACACACTTGAATTAACCGTCTTCAAGAGCATTAAAGGCTGCTTCAGAAAGAAAAAGGATGATCCATTCCCTGTCCATGGTGATTAAGTAAAGGAATACTGAGCTAAAGCTGCAGCAAGAAGATTTGCTCTAAGTCCTAGAGTGAACTTGGCATACATAAGAAATCAATTAACACCTGCTCTCTACTGGCTCAGCCATTCTAGCCAGGTTCTTTAGGGTCTGTAGGCTGATTCTGTGAAACACATTACTGTAACAGTTACTTTCTATTATTTTGATTTTGAAAATTCTCTGACCTTTTAATCCATTTATGGCCCTGTTTTATTAGGTGTCCTATAAACACAAAATTGTCCTTGCCCTGAAGTGACAACTCAGAGTATTAAAAACCATTATCTTTCATGTTTTGCTTTGTGGTAGGACTTAAAAAACACCAGGCATAACTTAAACTCCTCTGTGCAAGACAGAAAGTAGAGACCTGACCAGCACAGCTATGCAAGGGAATTACAACTGAAAGGCCTTTTTCTCTGTAATGCTTTAGAACAAGGTCTCTTCAGGTTCTCAAGCAACCGTTGCTCATGATGGGGCAGTGTCACTGCAGTACTTGGTGATGCTATTTTAGGCTTTGTTTTACATAAAGTGTTAAATTAAGTCATCTTTTACTTTGGAGGGTCCTGTGAAAAATAGATTGCTTACAACATAATCCATGCAACAAGAATAAGTCTCCACTCTGTTGCCACTCAGAATGGAAAAGATGCAAAATTTAAAACTACACAAACCCACTCATAACTTTAGCAGCTTCTTCAGATGCTTCTCGCCATTTCTTGACATCTGCTTGATTATATTTCAGCAAAGTGTTGAAGATCCACAGTGAAAATTGTTCATCTTTGTTTAAGGAGAGACAACTGGACCAGGATAAATTTATTTTTGTAAATAAGGAATTTTACTATATAGATGATCGAACAGGGTTACCAAGTGCTTCAGCTAACAAATTGAGTGAAGAATAGTATTAAGATCTGTTGTTGAGATATTAAAACAAAAATTGTCATCATGTTTTCCACTTATACAGCATCTCTCATTTAAGTCTTGTAATGCGAAAAAAATATTCTAGAAGTCCTGCAAGAGTACAGAGACACCAAATATGTTCCTACACTTGAAGAGAACTTGCAACAACAGAACAGAAAGAAATTCTTGGTCTTGTTCTTATCAGTGAGGAACACAAGATCCAGAAAGAAGGTTTTTTGCTTGCATTCTTAAAACTCCCATTTTTCTGACTTTTCTTTCAGAATGATTTTAATTCCTGTTCTACCACTTTATGAAACTCTATCTAAAATATATAACATTCTCTCTATCCAGCTTGGTGGAATGGATTTGTAATTTTATAGAAGTGTAGAGAAATAAAATAATTTATTTCCAAAGTCAAGTGTATTTACCACAAGGAGAAGAGCTACTTCTTTAAAGTTTGGTATTAGAAAAGATAAAAGCATCTTTGAACTATGGACTAAAATTTCTTCCCCGTTGGAGGCTTTTATTATCTAATACACTTCCAAATGATTCCTGCTCCAGAACAATCTATCTTGAAAATAAGTTTTAAGGATACTTTTGCAAAATATGGATGCACTTGAATTTTGCAAACCCTGAAAATCATGGCTTACATTTACAATACATATGTTGTATGCAAAAGATTGAGTGAGGAAGTTACAGGCTTTCTGCTTCATTTATTCTGAGAAAGCAACTAATTTTTGCTGTAAATCTGTTTTGTATGACTGATGTTTAAATTGACTAGTGTTCAAAGAGAAATACGTATCATTTGCTCCTGATATTAATTCAGTTTGACTTTAGAATGAAGTGAATGCTTGATTTTTAACTGCAACAAACAAGTGCTTAATAAGCAAAAGAATGAAAAAAATCAGTGTTTCCAGATTGCAAGTTTGAGCTGGTTTGACTGCAGTTGCTAAGAAAGTGATGACTCAACTCTGAAGATTTTTAGTTCATCTTTGCACCTATAAGGTGTCCGTATTGATGTAGATGATTTTGTCAAAGGCCTTTAGGATAGAAATTGCATTTTTTTTTCCATTTGCAAATAACACAGCACTAAGAGAGACCACAAAGAACTGAGAGGGAAGATGAGAATTTGGAGAAGTCATGACAAAACACTGAGTGATGTGAAAGTGTGGGATGTATTTGAGTAAAGATGAGTAAAGGTTCTGCTCTTACACAAGAAGAATCAGCTACGCAAGCACAGGATAGATCTGAACTTTAGTAACAGCTCTGCAGAAAAGGATAGGCAGATGTAGTAGATCACAGGCTAAACATAAGGAAAGAGTTGCAAAAAAAGGAAAATGCTCTAGTACAGTTTACAAGGAGCCTGCCTGGGAAGGCATATCAGCTGCTCTTGCCAATCTACTCAACACTCAGGGCCTAAGAGGTGGCATAGGACCTTTACAGAGATTGCTTTTGGTTCTTTTCTGTTATTCAGGATGTCCTTGTACCTGAATGGTCTTATGGGTTCTTCATTACAGTGGTAGACGTATGTTATGGCCAACATTTTCAAATGTATGTATGTAACAATGTTCTCATCAGCCACCTGCATGGTTTAATTCTCACAGCTTGTTTTTAAGTTTTGCACATGCTGTAGGTAGAGAAGAACATGAATACCAACATGACTCCATACTTCAGTTTCCTATCTGACTGCAGCAGATGTTCCAATACGGACTCCAGAGACCCTAAATTAAGCACTGATAGGATGATCTGCTACTAATACCTAGTAGCTAAGATTGGCTTAAAATCTGAAGCATGCAGTTTAGTGTTTCTTCTAGCTTCTGTATTAATAGCAATAATTTAAATTCCAGATGGTGTTGTTATCCTTTTAAATGTTCAGTCACTTCTTGTGTCATTTTCTGAACTGTAGCCACAGTCTCCACAGTTCAATTGCATGTGGTGTGAAAAATAATTCTGTATTATCTTTTTAGAAGTGTCCAGAAGAACTGGTGAATACTTTTGCGGTGGTTGTTAACACTGACAATCTTAACAAAACTGTCCAGCTGTCATGAAAATCTCTCATGTACACACTGAATTTTCTGGAAACAAGCAGCCCCACCTCATAGCAGCCAGTAAGCCAGAGGCTAACATGGTTATCTAAATTAACTCTGAATGAAAACCTGGGTTTTGTAATTCCCAGGTGTATTCCATAATTGCTGGCAGTCCATTTAAAAACCAACAGCAGATGTTCCACAGTGCTTTGCATATTCATTGTGGTAGAGATGGTTTCTACATCATAGCATTTGAGGAACTGGGTTGGAGTATGTGAGGTGAAGGCTTGGGTCTTTGCTGCTAGCCACATGCTAAAAATGAATTTTCTGTCTGATAGGTGAGCACCTGAGCTTTCAATATCTTAGCATTTCTAGATGGCTTTCTCTGTTAAGTATTGCCCTCTTTTGTCAGAGGAATTATGAAACATGAAATAATGTAAGAAGGGATTTTTTTGCCTTTTGGAACAAAAAATTGGTTTTTAAATCAATAAATGCAATTGTTTTGCCTGTCAGTGGTAGAACATGGTACACCACTCCAGATAATGCCACACACTTTTGTTTTATGTTAAGTTTCTGCTCTGTTGTTCATTCTCACTTCTCTCTTTTTTTTTTTCCCCTTTTTTTCCCTCTTCTCTAGCCTTTCCTTGTATGAAGATGGGAAGCCACCATCTTCCATGCAACCTGCCAGCAAATCCCATTCTCAAAGGCTGGAGTTGACCGGTGTCAGCAGGGTAAGCGGCTCACCTCCCCCACCCTCTCATATATATTAGTCTTCATTTAGCAGAACTGGAGTTCATTTCCCACCTTGCCATCTACCAAAAGGCCCAGGGCTAGAGTATTTTTCCCTTTTGTTTCCATCCTGTGCTGGTACAAGGATGCCACTACAAACAGCTATTGAAGAGACGTTGTGGCTTCCCCCCACTCTCAACTCCCTTCTCACATAAGCACATAAGTAGGTTTTAAGAGATAAATGTCATTCATTTTTTCTCTTGAGAGGCTGGGAAAAGCACTCCTGTGATCTGTGTAGCAGCTGAAATGTAAAGGTGCAGTACAGCTGGAGGGAAGTGGTGTGAGTGTTCTTGTTACCTGACCTGCATTTTACGATTCTCAGCACCCAGCATATGCCTAACACATTGAGCTCTGCTGACAGGATGTCTCCCTTTCAAATGGAAAAATATGAGCCCACTCGTGAGCAATGCTCTCTGAAATTCCAACCTTAGAGCGATGAAATCCCTCTTGTTCTCCTCTAGGTCTTTTCTCAAAGGGATGTTACAACCTCTGTGCTAAAACAGTTTTGGAAAGGTTAGTTCCGCTTTCAGAATGCCCTACCTTTTCTCCTGTGCCTGACTACTTTCATTAAAGTGTTAGGCAGGTTGGGAAAAGCCACTTGTGCAGTCAGAACAGGAGTAAGTCTCGACAAAATGGTTTGGTCTGGCTCGAGCTTATGACAGATGCTCTAGCAACACTCATAAATCTGATGTTATTGGCTGTCCTTTGCAAGAATTATGTGGTTCATACCATGATCCCTTGTCACTGGAGAGTTCAGAAGAATGCTTTATCATTTTGTAAAACATTAACATAAGCCTATTAAAATGCAAAAGCATCACATTAATATGGGGTAAATCACCTAGTCTGGAGCCTTTAAGTCAGGCTGTGAATTATTCAATATCATGATAGATTTAGCCAGCACCACACAGCAAGCCTCTGATTAGCCCCAGGATAAATTTTGAGAGGTCATTAAGATCAATGCACTCATTTAAATATACCTTCTGTGTGTGAGTGTTGTAAAAGTGAAAAAAAACAAGAAAAAAGAAAAGGAAAATTGAAGTCTTGCAAAAGACAATCAAAGACATCTCAGTATTGCGGGTTTTAATAAAACATGGCTGATACTAGACCTAGCTGACATAGCCTGGAGGCAAAACCACCTCTTGAGTTGTCCTGCTTACAGCAACAATTAGTAGAATGGAGTTTCCAGTAAGAAACACAGGCATGAACCCTTGATAACTGGGTGTCAGAGATAGTTTGTCAAATACCAGGTAAATAAACAAACCTGATTCTAGTGGAGCTGCTTCAAACAAAATGGAAAGCAAACACACTTACAGCAATATCCAACCATGCACATAAATCTCATTCACATAAATCTGTTTGGTGTTTGTAGAGGAAGAAAACCCATAAAACCAAAATAAACCTATGTATTTGTATGCTCATTTGATTGGGTTTTTTCCTCCTGTAATCACAGATCATGTCAAGCGCTGCCTTTCAGTCTCTAATTAGAAGTATCACCAACTAGGGTGAGCCTTTATCCCTGTTAATCTGACCAGGAGGTGCATTATGAATATTTTTATCTGTATATTGCCTGTCCTGCTTGTTTCTAGCACAGAAAGGAGTGTTGTGCCCACAAATGTCTTTGATCAGGTGTAGGGCCTTCTTGCTTCTGCATGTGTAATCAGCTTCTGGTATTAATGTTCCTCTGGGAGCTGGTAAATGAGTAGCATGTGTAATTTTCCATTAGCATACCTGTTTACTCCCAGCTGTGCTTTGAAGTAGATTGGGGCAGGCTTCCCACCTGGCAAATGCTGTTCCTAGACTGGATCCACCACAGTGGTAAGTACCAACCTTATGAAACTAAGGTAACCTATAGTTGTTTATATATGTTTTGACCTCTGTCCAGCATCAAAGAGGAATGTATAGTTGCTCTTTAGAGAGTTCAAGAGCATGTTCCTAGCATTTGTTCATTGGAGGTTATCACATGCAGATCCACGGCAGAGTGCTCAAATTCCCTTTAGGATGGTATTTGTGCACTGCTCAGTTCAGTGCATGGAGGTGAGATTCTTGCCACAGCTCCTTTCCTGCCCTCCTGCATGGAAAAGTGTAGTAAATTGGTAACTTATATATTGATTTTTATTGATTTTTAAATATTGATTGGTTTTTAAATTGCTGGTGGACTGAATGCATGTAGTGCTTCAACACAGATTTCCTGAGGCAGCTTTATAGTCCAAGTATAGTGAAAGGTCACAACAAATAGAGTATATATGTTAAAGAAAGGCTGTTCTTTGGCTTTGACCCATGCCTCTGGCACTTCTTTCCAAAAGAATTAGGGAGGACAGTGGACCTGCTAAGCTGCCAAGCAAATTTTAATACTTGGGTAACAACCCATTTCAAACACCTGTTTTCTTATGTTTTCTTTTTCTCATTCTGCTCACTTTCAGAGCTTTATGGCAAAGCACATTTCTCAACAGAGCTCCTCCTCCAAAACACTTGCATCTCTTTTTTTGTGTTGTTGCTCCAAATTTTCTAGTAGCCACAAAGCCCTCTGTGATGCTTTTCCTTGAAAAGGCTCTACCTTCACTGACACTGTCTGCATCTGTTACAGTGTCATCAAACTTGCAAGAAGGCAGCCCTGAAAGATTTTCAGATAGTTTCTAACTGTGCTCCTGAGACACTGGAACAACATGACTGGGTCTTTATGGTATAAATTACAGAACTGACATGAAAACAGATGAGTTTATTAAAACAGAGTGAATCACTGATGACATTTAAGTCTAATTAAGTCAGGCTACCCAGCTTAATGACTTTGTTCCGGAGGAGGTAACTGTTTGGGAATTCATAATGTTTAACACAGATCTTCTGAAATAGGGTATTGTACCTAGGGGTGCCATTATCAGGGTCTGTAATAGCAAATGGTTTCACTTAAAATGCTGGGCCAAGGAAAATCACGGTGAAATTTATCCCAGCCACTTGATAATCCTATCCCAAAATGTAGTCATGGTTGAATAAACAGCAGGGGGTGAGAGCAGGGCAAAGGATGTTCAAAATAGGGTTAAGACGGTTAAAGCAAAAAAGGTGGTTATCATCCTCACCATGAGAATGTCCTATAGTTTTATGTTTAAAAAATACAGAAGTGAATCATTTATTTTGGTCTCAATATCAAAAGTACCCCAAATCAGGGGAAAGCTGCTAAATGCTGACCCTCACAGTGGTGTACTCCACATATTTCAAAATGAAAGTTCCTGTTAAATGCTCACGAGTGCCCTAGTTGACTTTTCTTAGTTCTCTACTGGGCTGCAGCATTTCTGTCTCTGTGTAGCCAAGACATGCTTGTAATTAATTTTGATTTGCAGTCTTTGCCTGCAGCTTAATAGTTGCAAGGATATTTTGTTGTGTAAACTAGATACTGCTCCTCTGACATAACTGCTGTTGTACAGACAACCTTCCTGGAAATTAAGCCTTAGACTTCTTCCTTCAGCACCAAGATGACTGTCAGCTTGCTCTTGAAGCACTTGAATAGAAAATTATGTTTATTTCTTCAGGAGAGTGTGTTTAAACAGCCCTGTTATCACTGATGGCATACAAAGCTCAAAGGGGCCAGTACAAGCCTGTATGCCATATCTGCACCTTCTGGGACTTCCAGAAGTCACGTCTTCATCTACATACTGGAGGGATAGATTGCATACAGAGCTTTTTTTTCCCCTGCTACTCTGCAGTCAGGACAAAATCAGGACTTGATAGCAACAAGGACCTTGACACAGGTCCTCTGGGGGTAGCTGTTTACTTTGGGGCCTTGTTTTCTAATTTTTTGGGTCGGTTTTGCTGATGACATTGTATGTAGCTGAAAGCAGAACTATAGATCCTGGCACTTTAAATAGTTTTTGATGACTGCACAGAGCAAGAAATATGTCTGTAATGAGCCTCTCATCAAAGGGTACCCTTCCCAAGTCTTTGGCTTACTGAAGTTCTTCATTGAGTCCTCTTGGCAAACATATAGCAAGGTGTTATGAGGGTTCTGAAATGCTCTCTGGCAATACTGTTTTCCAATCACAGATTTCTGTGCAGGGTAATTGGGCATTTTTAGGTTCCTCAGTTCAAATAGTTGAAGTCTGTCATAAGGACTGCAAAGAGTTACAATCACATGGATGAAACACATATGCATTTTTGTATACCATTTTATTTGCAAGGTTATCCTCTTTCCTATTTTTATTTGAACAGCATCATTGACTCAATTTACTCTTTATTACTACAGCTGTGTTGCAAGAGGCAATAGGCACTGGACTCCAAAACATCAAGCGATGCACTCAGTACTTCACAAATATTAGGTTCTTATTAGGAAATAGTGATCTATGTATAAAAAGAAAACAAAACAAACAACCCAAAATCTGAGAAACAGACAAAATCCCACATGCAGATAAATAAGTAATTACTAAACCTAGATTCATTTCACTGCATCCCCAGTATGTGAATACACCTATCACATTTCTTGCTTTGTGGAGAGTTGTCATCTGTTGTGTCCTTGCTTCACTGTAAAGTTGCACTGGATCTGCCAAAGCATATATGCAATATTAAACACCACATGCAATGGGTTCGTGCACAGCAAATGTTATGTAAACTGCCGAGATAATTTGAAGTCCTAATTTATGTCACTGCAAAATCTTCTCTGTTTGTTTCTCCAGCTAAATTAACCACTCACACAGTTCATTTATTGTTTCAACTGGGAACTTAAGAATTACAGTCCTTTTCCAAAGTCAGCAGGGCATTCCTAAATGAACCTTGCTCAGAAGAATGGACATTTATTTAATTGCAGTGCATGTAATTTCCATATTATGTTGCCTGCAAATGCTGTTCCACTGCTAGGTTTTGTCCCATACAGAGAAACATAAAATAAAGGGTAATCTGGCTTGATAGGCCAGGAGAGAAGTATAGCCATGAGTGGCTGATATAGAAATAGCCAAACTTGTTTACACAGAGAGCTATTCTGGCCAATTGCCAGGAGTCCAAGCACTACACTTGATTTATATAGATATTTGCACAGCCTTGCAATCTAGAATAAATTTTGCTGATATTACCAAATGGATTGTGAGTGGAAATAAAAGTATGAATACTAGTGCAATAAAAAGCTGCATGTTATTTGTTTTCCTTTCCTTGTAGATACAGCAGCTGTTTGCTGTTTCATTGGGAATGCTTAGTTTCACATTTCCCTTAACATCTAGCAAGCTGGGTGCCTTGGACTCTACTTGTCAGCGTGGCTCTGAAGGGTATGTAAGATACGGTGATCTGGCTTCTTCCTTTCTTTTTCAAGTAAGTGTTCTCATTTTCTAAAAACACAATTTTAAGAAAGAAGTTGCAGCACTCTTCAGGATTCATCATGCTTCAGGGGCTAGCCTGGTAGTCCTGTTCAGAAAAATCATATGATCATACAGGATGTCTTCCAGTCCAATTTCCTGCTCAAAGGAGCTGGCCCCTCCTGCACAGGGCCAGCTGAGGGATCAGGATGGATTGCTCAGGGATTTAAAAAGCTGAATATTGGAAAACTCCAAGACTGAAGACCGCAAAACCAGCATGTTATCCATTGTTCCTACGGGGAAAATAGCTTTTCCTTATAGCCAGCGTGGAACTCTCTTGTTTCACTTTATGCCTGTTTCCTTTTGTAATCCTAGTTTTCTGCTGTTAGTTGTTACTCTTGAATTCTTTTGCCTAAACAGTGAAGCCTGGGAAATCTTGGCAAAGAAGACATTGAATAATTCAGCCATGTTTGGGCTTGCTGTCACATATCCCATGTAACAAAGGTCCCACAGTTTCACTGTTTGGTTTTTTATACTAAGGATTCTTGTCACCCTTGATACCCCTTACAGGTGTCAATTTTCAGTAAGCTTTAGCTTTGCTAGTGTTGTCCTTGCATGCCCAGAAAATATTTCTAAATTCATTCTTCATAGCCTGTCCCTGCTTCCACCTCCTGTACACTGCCATTTCACATTGAAGTTTCATCTCAAGTTCCCTGCTTAGCGAAAGTTGCATGAAAAATCTGCCTGTCTTCCTGAATTTC
This sequence comes from Cettia cetti, assembly GCA_013401135.1. Taxonomy (NCBI): domain Eukaryota; kingdom Metazoa; phylum Chordata; class Aves; order Passeriformes; family Sylviidae; genus Cettia; species Cettia cetti. Next base: position 883 of record VZUI01036075.1, on the reverse strand, counting down.
AAAGGAGATCACTCATATCTTCAAAGAATGCTGTCCTTGGAGGTCTACCAAAGTCACAGAGATCCTTGGCCCTTGAGAACTAGAACGCATTTAGGGTCCCCTGAATAGACTGAAGTCTGCTCACCTGACTACTCTGCTGCTGTCTCCCCTCACACTTGTCAGGATCTTGAACTTCACCATTCCATGGCCACTACTTCCAAAGCTACTACTGATTACCATATCTCCAGCTCCTTCCTCCTTGTTAGCGACAAGCAGATCCAGCTGTTTGTCGCCTTTGCTTAGGCCATGCTACATCCATATCGAAAGGTGCCTTTGGTTGCACAGACTCATTTTGTTGTGAAACTGCATCAAACTGTTTTGTTGCTTGTAGTCAACTTAAAGGCAACTGAAGCACTCGGGTTTACTGGACTGGATTTTTGCCTCTTTTTTCATTGTTTTCTGAGAGACTTTTTAGAGTTATAGTTTTCTGATGTAATTTTGCTGTAGTTGGGTAGATGTTTAATACTCAGATCAGTAGAGCTGTGCACTAGTGGATCCTACCAGACCTAAACTACATCTGTAACCAGATGTACTGAGCAGTCTCCTCTATTTGGATGCCTTACTGACCACCTTAATCCCAGGACACAGATACAGCCCCCATGCTGTTGGGGTCCAGGGCATTGCTTTGAATACCCTGGACTGACAGAGACCTGTACAGGGGGGTTTGGAACCTGTACAGGGGGGTCTGGGATCTGTACAGGGGGGTTGGAGACCCTGGTACACAGCCCAGAAGGACAATGGCTTGGACTTTAGTCTATGGGCAAAACTTCCAACACTGAGAGAGGAATTACAAGCCACAAAGGGTAGTAAAAAGTAGTGTAGTTCCTCACATTTGGGTTCTTAG
>VZUI01036072.1:0-47996 GCA_013401135.1 Cettia cetti | reverse complement strand
ACCCCCTGGAGATGGCCCAGGGAAAATGGGAAATCCTGTCCCAGGAATGGCTCAAATCCACCAAAACCCCCTGGAGACAACCCGGGGAAAATGGGAAATCCTGTCCCAGGAATGGCTCAAATCCACCAAAACCCCCTGGAGGTGACCCAGGATCAGCCAGGGAAAATGGGAAATCCTATCCCAGGAATGGCTCAAATCCACCAAAACCCCCTGGAGGTGGCCCAGGGAAAATGGGAAATCCTATCCCAGGAATGGCTCAAATCCACCAAAACCCCCTGGAGGTGGCCCAGGATCAGCCAGGAATGGTTTTTCCTTCTTCTCCTCTGCAGCCTGAGTATTGCCACACCTGCTGTTTTCATCCTCCTCAAATGTATTCCAGCCATGGAATGTGGGAGAAAACCTTGGAAAACTCCCAAATGGCCTCACTTTCCCCCCCATTCCAAAATTCCCACTGCCAAAGCTGCCCCTGAGGATGAGCAGAGGGCTCAGCCCTTCTGCCCCCATGGGGTCCCCAAATCCTGCTGGGTTTGGCGGATCTCTGAGGAGCTGGGGATTCTCTGCTCATCCTCAGGAGAGCTCATCCCACCTCTCCAATGTGGGAAAACCCCCTCAGCTCCTGGATCAGAATCCTGATCCCGAGTTTTCCCTGCTCTTCCCCTACCACTCCTCCCTTAAACGCCTCAGCAGCTTTATAGGAAAACATAATTAAGGAAAAAATAATTAGTACTAAGGGGTGGGTTTTTTTGCTGTCCCTGGTGTTCCTTCTCGGGCTGGAACTGCTCCTGAGTTCCAAGGAAACTCGGCTCAGGAGAGCTCATGTTTTATTCAGAGCACTAAAACCGTTCCTAATTGTATTCCAGACAAATAACCCGGCTCACAACAAAACCCCATTAGTGCAGGGAAGATGGCACAGCACTAAGGGAAAGGGAAAAATGCCCCAACATATTCCGAGGATGTTTTAATTAACCCCAGGCTGGTCATTAGAAGCGCAGGAATTCAAAAGTCAGGCAGTAATTAAAGCTCTCCACCCCTTCCCAGGATGTTCTGAGCAGGTAGGAGAGCCTGGGCTTTCCAAAGCCTTTTATTTATTTGAAATAAAGAAATAACTCTGAGCTTTGCCAAGCTTTTACTCCGCTGGGTTACTCCCCGTGGGGGTGAGGGAAGCGGTGTCAAAGCAGGAGGATCATCCCTGGAGCTGTTTATTAACACATCCTGCACAAGCAGCTGGGGGAGATGGAGTCGAGCTGGAAACCAGGAGGAGTCTGGAATTTGGGTGAACTCCCAGCCAGCTTTTCCCCCTGAGATTTCAACCTTCTGAATGGGGTTTTGGGGCTGTTTTTGAGGTTTGCCCCATCCCTGCCTCACTCTGCTGCTGGCATGGGGCAGGAGTGGGGCTGAGCTGCTGGGATTTTTTTTTTTTTGGACACTGGGACAGCCTGGATCAGCTCAGGATGTGTTGGAATTGAAGGACTGCTCCGAACCCCCCACAGCTGTGCCTGATATTCACAGCCCAGCGTGGTTTTGGGGGTGAGGATTTAAAAAATCAGATTTGGGAGATTCTGAAATCCAGCCAGGACAAGGTTTGGCTCCTGGGGTTTTCCTGCTCTGGGGGTGAGGGGATGAGGGGGTCACTGACCCTGCCATGACGATGAAGAAGTCCAGGCGGTTCCAGGTGTCCCCAAGGTAGCACTTCTGCCCAAAGATGCCCAGGGCCACCATCTTGATGACCATTTCCACGGCAAAGAAGGCGAAGATGAAGTCGTCGAAGGCCTGGAGAGCAGGAAAAGCGGATTTCAGCCAGTGCTGCCCTGAGTGCCCCCACCACGGGGACATTCCGTGTTCCTGTCACCAAAGTGCCACCTGCCAGCTCCAAACCCAAACCTGCAGGGAGCTGGCAGGCCCTGGCACAGCTCCTGGCTCATTCCAGGCCTCGGGAAGTGCCCCAGTTCATCCCCTGATAAGACACGAGGATATCCTGGGGCTGGAGCCCCTCTGGAGCCAGGCTGGGAGAGCTGGGAATGTTCACCTGGAGAAGGGAAGGCTCCAGGAAAACCTCAGAGCCCCTTCCAGGGCCTAAAGGGGCTCCAGGAGAGCTGGAGACTTGTTTAATTTGTCTTAATTAACCAGCTTTCCCTGAATAAACTAGCCAGAAATTTTGCTCCATACTTTCAGACCATTTAATTTCTGACATCCCAATTTCTGTCATCCCAATGCCTCCATAACGAAGTTCAGGCTTTCCCAACTCACGTTCCAGCTTCCAATCCCTCCTGCAGGCTGTGCAGGGGAGGGATAACGGGGATTTTCCAGCCCTTTCCTGCCTAAAACCCGGCAGGAAATTCCCAAGTCGGGGTTGGATGGGGCTTGGAGCAACCCGGGATAGGGAAGGCATGGACAGGGATGGAACTGGATGAGCTTTAGGGTCCCTTCCAACCACTCTGGGGTCCCCTGGGGGATCCCAGTGGCCTTCCCGTGTGCCTGGAACATTCCAAGGGAAGCAGCAGCTCCGTGAGGGAGCCGAGCACGCCGCTGACCCGGGGTGGATGTCACGCCTTGGGAATGAGGGAGGTGGTTCCCAGCCTGAGGAATGTGCAGGCAGCCTGGGATGTGCTTCCAAAGGCACCCCGGGGGGCAGCTGGCAGCCAGGGATGCCAGGAGGGACGAGGGGACAGGCCTGGTGTCCCCTGAGCTCGGGGTGGTCAGCAGGACTGGGGGCTTTGGTGGGGGGAAGAATTCCTGGGGGGGAAGAATTCCCAAATCCACTTCTCCTGGCACGCTGAGGAGAGCAGGGATGGGCTCATCCCACACTTTTTCCTCATGGAAAAGGGAATGGAGGGGCCAAGGTTGTGCCTGGTGGGACAGGGCACGGAGCAATCCCAGCAGGAGCTGCCTGGGATGGAGCCCATGGAGTGGGAGATTCCCCCCACGGCGCTGGCCATGGATTCCTGGAATGGTTGGGGTTGGGAAGGACCTTAAAGCTCCTCCAGGGCCACCCTGCCGTGGGGGGACAGCTTCCAGGGATGGGAGGAGTCCGTGAGGTTTGTGGTGTCCAAGGAATCCAGTGGGATCTGGGTTTCCTGTCCTTGTGAAGGAGGGAGAGGAAGGATCTGCCTGGGACAGACCCAGATCACCTTTGGGTGATCCCACACGGCAGATCCCAAACCCACCGCTGTGGGAAGGCTTTTCCCGGGAAAAGGAACACCCCGAGGGCAATCCCAGGGACCCCAGAGCAGCCCCCCAGCCCCTCCCGCTCACCTCCAGGATGGTGCAGCGCTCCGAGCGGCACTCCACGTCCTCGCAGGGCTGGAACATGCCCAGGGTGACGCAGTTGAGCAGGATCACCAGCATGCTGACGTGCTCAAACCAGGTGCCACCGCGTTAAGGACAGCACGGCCCGGGGAGGGACACCCCAAGGGACACCCCAAGGGACACCCAGACCCCCCTGCCCTTCCAAAGCCCTGCTCCCCGGCTGCTCCCAGCCCCAAATCCTGGGTTTTGGCAGGGAATCACCCCCCAGCAAGGGAGCAGCTCGAGGGCACCAGCAGCAGCAGCAGAGGCTGGTTCCTCGCTCCCATCCTGCTGGTGTTTCCCTCTGGAGCTGCGGGAATGAATTCCTTCGTCCCAACCCCGTTCCTGCATCTCAGGGAGGGACAGATTCCACAGCGAGATCCACATCCTGAGGTTCTCCCATCCCAACCCCATTCCTAAGTCTCCAGGAATGACAGATCCCACTCTGGGAGCCACACCCCGATGGGAATGAGGATCTCTCATCCCAACCCCATTCCCAAATCTCCAGGAATGACAGATCCCACTCTGAGAGCCACACTTCAATGGGAATGAGGTTCTCCCATCCCAGCCCCATTCCCAAATCCCCAGGAATGACAGATCCCATTCTGGGAGCCACATCCTGACAGGAATAAGGTTCTCTCATCCCAGCCCCATTCCCAAATCCCCAGGAAGGACAGATCCCACTCTGGGAGCCACATCCTGATGGGAATGAGGTTCTCCCATCCCAGCCCCATTCCCAAATCCCCAGGAAGGACAGATCCCACATCCTGCCGGACACAGACAAAACAGAGCCAAGCTGGTGGGGCCAAGGATGGGAATGTTGGGATTCAGGATCCAGAGGGAGAAAAAGAAGGAAAGGGCTCCCAGTTGGATGTCTCCAGTCTCCAAAATTCCCCCACATTCCTTACAGGATCCACCAGCGCTCAATTAACGGGTAATTAATTGATCTGAGCAGGAAGTGGTGATTTGCATCAGTGCAGAAGAGGCCCAAAGTTGCTGTTTGCTGCTGGCAGGACAATTAAAAACCCCACAAAAAGACGGAATAATTCCACAAATTAAGCAGGAACCAGAGAACTGTTTCCAGGGGAAATAATTGGAAACATCTGGATGTGAATAAACCTTTGTGCTTCCAAGCCCACACCTGGGGGAGGCAGAGAGAGGCTCAGACATGGAATTGTTTCTGATAACGGCGATTCCACCTGGGGACCTGGAAGAAAAGCCTTCCCTGTTTATTCCTCAGGAATTTTTTTTTTAATCAGGGTGTTTTTATCTCTTCAGAATAAAATTTATTGTCAGTCCCAAACTGGTTTTGCACGTTATTGTTTAGCCAGATGGAAAAGAAGGCAAAAATCAGTGAGGTCAAATCTTGCAGTTCCCTAAAATCTGGTCCCAACCCAGGGGCTTTAATTGGAAATTAAATTTATTTTAATAAAAAATTTTAATTTAATTTTTTAATCTAAAAAAATTAATTAAACAAAATTAAATTCAGGGCTGGGAACTAACAGGGAAGGCTTGGAAACCCACTTGTCCAAAATGGAAATAAAAGTAGGAAAACTGAGAAATCAATGAAATAAAATCCCACTCACGCCGGGAGTGAAGCAGGACAAGCTCCTGATGGGATTTTTCCACTGCTGAAATTCCAATGTTGGTTGAATTTCCCCCTCCCTTCCATGATTTCTTCCTGATTTTTCCCATCTTTAGGAGCCCTTTGGATGCTTTTCCCTGACTGGAGGCACAAGGATAATCCAACCCCAAAGATCAAACCCCCAAATCCGACCCCAAAAACCCCAACCCCAGCAAGATCCCATTCCCAATATTTCCCTGGAGCAATGGGATCCATGCGAAATTCCCTCTAAACTGGGCTCCTGTGCTATTCCCAAGCCTCCTGTGCAGCTGCATAAATTTCCTTTATTATATTTGAGGATTTTTATTCCCTTTTAAGTCCCAAAAATCAGAGCCTGTGGCTTTGGAGCTGTTCAAAGGCTCTGCGGAGCTCCCTGGACTTTTGACCAGGTGCTCTGCTCATCCCATCCCCAAAAAATTCCTTTTTCCCGTCCTCCAACTGATCTAAAAGTGCTTTTTTTTTTTTTTTTTTTTTTTTTTTTTTTTTTTTTTTTTTTTTTTTTTTGCTAAATCGTCACCAGCAGGAGAAGAATTGTCCCTGGGGTTGGAATCAGGTCCTTAATTCCCTAAAACCAGGCAGAGCAGCTGCTGTCCCCATCCCTGCCACCCCAAAGCTGGAATTGGGGGGGTTGGGATGGCAGAGGAGCTGTTGGGATTTTTCCAAGAGGAAAAGGAAGGCCCTGCCAGAGCTTTGTGCTCATGGATGTTTGGAGGGGAGAGGGAAAAGGGGGAAAAAGGAGGAAAAAGGGTAAAAAAGGGGGAAAACAGGGAAGGGAAGGGAAGAGGGAAGGAAAGGGGGGAAAACTGGGGGGAAACTGGGGGGAAAAGGGAGCAAAAAGTGAGGAAAAGGGGGAAAGAAGAGGTAAAAAAGGGGGAAAAGGGGGGAAAAAGAGGGGAAAAAAAGGGGGAAAGGGGGGGGAAAGGGAAAAGAGGGAGAAAGGGAAAAGGGGGAAAGGAAAAGGGGGGGAAAGGGGAAAAAAGGGGAAAAAAGAGGGGAAAAAGGGGGAAAAGGGGGGAAAGGGAAAAGAAGGAGAAAGGGAAAAGGAGGAAAATGGGGGAAAAGGGGGAAAAGAAGGGAAGGGAAAGGGGAATTTGTGCTGCCTTTGAAGAAGAGGCTGAAAAGGCGGAGGAAATTCCACCGTGGGAGGGGTTTTGGTTTGGATGGAGAAGGGAACTGGGCAGGAAGATGTTCCTGCTCAGGGCTGGCATTCCCGGGGTGTTCCCGTCCTTCCTCGGCCCCTCCAGCCCCAATTCCCCTCCAGCTCCTGCCCCCTCCAGCTTCCCATGGGATCAAAGCCAGGGAATTCCCTGGAGAGCGGGGCTGAGCTCCCTCCCGGCAGGAATTGCAGGGAATTTCAGTTCGCTGCCCTTTCCTTCCCCCTGGAGCCCCCAAAACTGGGATTGAACCCTTGAATTCCTGCTTTTCCAGAGCTTCCCAAAGCTCCAAAGGGAGCAGGCTCCAGCAGCCCCATGGAGATGTCCCAAAAAATCCCCTGGGCTGGGTGGGATGAGGGAGCACATTGCCAGCGTCCTTCAGAGCCTGCAGCAGCTTGGACGGGAAAAATAAGGGATGAAAAATCCAGTTCGGCTAGGATGGGGAAAACCCCAGAGTGAAAAGAAATAAAAGTGAGGAAAAGGTGGGGAAAAAAAAAAGAGGAAAAAGTGGAATAAAAATGTCCTGGAGCAGCACAAGGAGCCAGGATGTGACTGGAGAGGGAATTCCCACAGAACATCCTTGGGGGTGTTCCCAGAGAGCTTTTCCAGCTGTTTTCCAGCCGGGATGTCAGGGAAGGTGAGGGATGGCATCGGGATCCTCCCGGCAAATCCCCAAAACCGGCCGGGAATGCGGCCGTTCCCATGGCAACGGCGGCTCGGGAAGCGCAGCCAACTTCCCAAATCCTTGGGGAAGGGAAAGATCCAAAGGGGGATCCGCGCTGGAGGCAGAGAGGATTCGCTCCATATTTTTTCCTCTGGCAGAAATTCCAGGGGAAAAAAAAAATAATCTCAGCACATCCCAGATTCCCTTTGGGAAGGGGCAGAGCCCCGGGGCTGCTCCCGGTTGTTTTTTGGGTTTTTTTGTAGTTTGTTTTTTTTTTTTTTTTTGAGGGATCGGCAGCAGCTCTTAGGCTGGAATTTAATCCCGAATTTCAAAGCGCAGCCACAAATTCCCGGCTCTGCCCCCAAATCTTGGCCCCAGGCGGAGCCAGCTCCGTTCCCGACGCTCCTGGAGCTGCTCTGCCAGGGATTTTATGGAATTTTCACCCCCCGGCAAAGCGCAGGGCTGGAGGATGAGGGGTGGAGGTGCCTCGGCCCGGCTCGGCTGCTTCGGGAAAAAGTGGGAAATCAAGGATGGGGTGGAGCAGCTTCCCACATTTCAGGCAGGAAAAGCTTTGGAAGCTCCTGATTCTGGGAGGGTTGCACAGCGTGAATTTGGTTGGGTTGGATGGGAATTTTTAAATTTTTAACCCGTCCAGTTCCAGTTTTAGACACTTCCCGCTGTCCCAGGCTGCTCCAGGGATCCAATTCCAGCTTCTCTGGGAATCTGTGCCAGGGCCTCCCCACCCCTCCCCATCCCTGCAGCCCTGAGGAGATTCCCTGCTCTGGAGGCCAAAATAATTTTTTAAAAATTTAAGATTTCTCTTTAATCGAAAAATAAGAGGAAAAATTCCCAGCCTGGCTTGGCCGGAAGCTCCATTCCCAAAATCTCTTTATAAATTCCCTCAGAACAGACCAGGCCTCATCCCTGACTTTTCCCTTTGCTCCAGACACTTCCCAATTCCAAAAAAAGCAGCAGAACCTCCTGGGATGTGGGTCCAGCTCAGGCTCAGCCAGCCCAGAACTCAGGCAGTTCCTTCCCTGTTTTCAGGGACATCATCTCCACCACCCACCCCCCCAAATCCTACAAATATTCCTGCAATAAACACGGCAAAAAAAATTTTAAAAAGGAAGCTGGGATGTCCCAAATCCACTGCTTTCATCCTTGGAATGAAGGATACAATTCCCAGGTGCTCCAGAGGGAGCAGCTCCATTTAAAAATTCCAAATTCTCAGGTGCTCCAGAGGGAGCAGCTCCATTTAAAAATTCCCAATTTTCAGGTGCTCCAGAGGGAGCAGCTCCATTTAAAAATTCCAAATTCTCAGGTGCCCCAGAGGGAGCAGCTCCAGTTAAAAATTCCCAATTTTCATTCCACGCTGGAGAGAGGCTGCAGCCACAAGCCTGACACCCAGGGACTGAACAGGAGCGAGATCACGGTGCTATTTCCCCATAATCTTATTATTTTTAAGCCACTCAGGGGATTTTGGAGACTTAACCCATGATTTTAACCCCTGGGATTTGGTGGGATCCTGGTTATTATGGACCTGTCCCGAGGCTGAGGAAAATTCCGACGCTCTAAATCCCAGTTTGGTTCCAAGAAAAAGCAAATGTTTACGGGAGGAACGGGAAGGGAAGTTTAAAATGTGAGCAATGAGTGGAATACACAGACACAGAGATGTCCTGGGAATTCCAGAACATTCCAGGGATGTTCTGCTCCTCCGAGAGCAGCGGGCTTGGGTGGGGAATTTGGGAAGGGAAAGGGGAATGGGGAAAGGGATTAAAAAAAAAAAAAAAAAAGGAGGGGAAAGAGGGGGAAAAAGGGGGGGAGAAAAGGGGGGGAAAGGGGGAACAGGGTGGAAAATGGGGAGAATGGGGGAGAAATGGGGGGAAATGGGGGGAAAAAGAGCGGAAAAAGAGGGGAAAAAGGGAGAAAAGAGGGAAAAAAAGAGGGAAAAAAGAGGGGATAAAAGAGGGGATAAAAGAGAGGAGAAACGGGGAAGAAAAAGAGGGGAGAAAAAGGAGGGGAAAGAAATCAAACAAAAATAATATAAACCCGATCATAACAGATAATAGCAATGCACAATAATACCAAGATAATAAAACGGCAGTGCCGGCACTGATTCTAACGATGATGATGACAATTAATAATTAAGATAATAACCGTGATGGTCAAGTTAACAACGGCCAAGCAAAAGGACGAACAAAGGGCCGGGAGGAGGAACCGGGAGCCGGCATCCCGAGGGCTGCTCGAGCAGGGAAAACCGGGATGAGCCAGGGAGAGAAGAGAGGAATGAGCAGCGGAGGAATAAAGGAAGGAATGGCAGAGCGGAACAAAGCCGGGAGAATGGCCCGGGGCAGGGGCAGCCGGGCAGGAGCTCATCCCGGCCGGGACCGGGACCGGGATCGGGATGGGGACCGGGATCGCCTGCCCGACCTTCCCCCGGAGGGAATTTTGGGCTGGGAAAGTTAAACCTGGCTTGGGATTTTCCTGGAGCTGGCTCAGCATCAGTGGCAGCAGAAATCCCTCAGGCTCTGCCATGAACGGGCCCTGATGTGGCACCGCTGTCCTGGAATGGCACCTGGGCCCCAAAATTGTCACCCTGATGTCCCCAGGTGAGCACAGAGCAGAACCTGGTCCAAAATTGTCACCCTGCTGTCCCCAGGTGAGCAGAGCAGAGCCGGGTCCCCAAAATTGTCATCCTGATGTCCCCAGGTGGGCACAGAGCAGAGCTGGGTCCCCAAAATTGTCACCCTGATGTCCCCAGGTGGGCACAGAGCAGAGCCTGGTCCAAAATTGTCACCCTGCTGTCCCCAGGTGAGCACAGAGCAGAACCTGGTCCCCAAATTGTCACCCTGATGTCCCCAGGTGAGCAGAGCAGAGCCTGGTCCCCAAAATTGTCACCCTGCTGTCCCCAGGTGAGCACAGAGCAGAACCTGGTCCCCAAAATTGTCACCCTGATGTCCCCAGGTGAGCAGAGCAGAGCCGGGCCCGGGGAATGTGTGCCTAATAAAGGGTGACAAGGGGCAAAAAAAAAAAAGTGAGAAAAAGAAATCCAAATCATTCAAGAAATTGGGATTTTGGAGGCAGGGTCAGCACTCAGCAGAGCCAGATGTCACCTGGTCCCCAAAATTGCCAAGGACAGCCTGAGCCGGGGATGAGTTGTCCCCGGGAATGAGTGTGGCTAAAAGAGGGGACAATAATGACGGCAGTCATTCCAGGAAATGGGATTTTGGAGGGGGGAAAAAGAGGGGAGGGGAAAAAGGCAGAGCCGAATGTCACCTCCCGGGCAGGACGTGTGGAATTCCCAGGAAACGTGAAATAAAATTCCCAAAGCCGAGCCAGGGCTGCTCCCCAAGGATTTTTCCCTCTGCTCCCGGGAATTTTTCCCTCTGCTCCCCAGGAATTTTTCCCTTTCCTCCCCAGGCATTTTCCCCTCTGCTCCCAGGAATTTTCCCCTTTGCTCCCCAGGAATTTTCCCCTTTGCTCCCAAGGAATTTTTCCCTCTGCTCCCCAGTAATTTTTCCCTCTGCTCCCCAGTAATTTTTCCCTCTGCTCCCCAGGGATTTTTCCCTCTGCTTCCCAGGTATTTTTCCCTTTGCTTCCCAGGGATTTTTCCCTTTGCTTCCCAGGTATTTTTCCCTTTGCTCCCCAGTAATTTTTCCCTCTGCTCCCCAGTAATTTTTCCCTCTGCTCCAGGGAATGTCCAGGGCCCAGCCCCCCTGCTCGCCCCCCGGGGACCCTCCAGGGACAGCTCCAGGCACACACAGGGATGGATGGATGGATTTATCCCGTGCCATTCCCAACGATCCTTGCCTGGCTCACTCAGAGCAGAAAGGATTTGGCAGCTGGAATTGAGGAGAAGGCAAAGCAGGCTCCGAATTTCGGGAAGGGGCAGCGGGAGGGGGGAGCTGGCAGCATTCCCAGCTCCGGGCTGGAGCTGCATCCAGAGCAGCCTCACATTCCTGCCTCGCTGTCCACAACATCTGCTGCAGCCACGTGCTGGGCTGGAGGAGACAAATCCCTCCCAAAGCCAGATCCAGACAGGGAATGCCCTTTTCACCTCGGGAATGACGCTCCAGCTTCCACGGGAACTCTGGGCTCGGGGAGCAGAGGCAGCTCCAGGAGCTCTTTTCCCAAATTTTCCCTGGCTCTGGGCTTTTCCAGCCCTTGGAGCAGAGCTCTCGGTGATCCCGAGCTGGGCTGGGAATGAGGGTGGCTAAAAGAGGTGACAAGGACAAAAGAAAATGGGAATTTTTTGGAGCTTTCCAACTTTCTGGTCCCTGCCTGAGCCTCCCGAGCACCCACAGGACGCAGCTGGGCCTGTGCAGGGCTGGGAGTTGGATCCTTGGGGATCCCTTCCAGCCCAGGAGAGATTCGGAGTTTTAGGAATTTTCCATCCACAGCACTCCCCCCTTTTTCCCACCTCAGATCCCTCAGGATCACCGGGATCCTGTCAGGGAATGCTGAGGGCAGGAGGATCCTGTCCCACAAAGGGCACAGGAGGAGCAGAGCAAGGAAATGTGGGGTTGGAGCAATTTGGGAATAGCTTTTCCCTCCTCCTGCTAATTAAAGCCCTGCCACTAATTAAGGCCCTGCTCATTAGCAGGGGGCACAGAGGGGCAGTGCCAGGGCTGGGGGTGTTTCCTTAGGGATCAGGCTTGGTGTCTGAAACAGGGGAAAAAACCCCAAACCATCATTTAGGAACAGCTCTAAAAATTCCAGGGATGTTTGCCACGGAGAGCGACAGGTCCCAGCCAGGCCTGGGTGAGCCAGGCTTTAAATTGGGATGGAAATCCTCTGGATTTGTCCCATCTTTGCATCCCGAGGGTGCTGCAGGGAACAGATTCCTGCTGGATATTCCAGGGCTGAGCTGCAGCCCTGAGTGATGGCATTTAGGCTCCAGCACATCTGGAAACTCGAGCAGAGCTGGCCCAAATCCAGCAGAGCACCTCAGCCAAGGTTTTCCTGTGGATTTCACCCAGGTTTAGAGTGGGCAGGGCTGGAAAGGGAAGGTGAGGATGGAGCAGCAGGAGGGCAGGGTGTGATGGAGCAGGATTGGAATTCCCAGGAAGCAGAGAAGGGCAGGAATTGGGGGCCAGCTAAAGCTGAGCCTGAATTTCTCGAGTTCTGCCGGGGCACTTTTTGTTATCTCCATTCCCTCCTTCCAAAAAACAGCACTGGGGGTGATTTCCATGAGGGAATCACTCCAAGCTTTCAGCTGGAATTGGGGAATTCTGTCTGCAGGAAGAACAAACCAAATCAGGGTTGGGTTGTTTTTGTTTTGTTTCCCCTCTCAGTAACAGAGCAAAGCTCAAACAGGGCTTGGGATCAAAGCCGAAGGAATCCCAGGACTCCCAGAGCTCCGGGCTAGCACAGCAAACACGAGCTCCAATCAGCAATTCCCACCTCAGGCTGAACTTGCTGGAGCGGCCTCTGCCAAACTCCTTTTCTTGGATAGAAATCCGAACATAAGTCAGGTGTAAATTCATCTCCAAGCACAGCCAGGCTGGGAAAAATCCAAACAGACAGCGGGGTGAGGCCGCCAGGAAAATCCTTGGGAAGGCTTTTCCCTCTGGGAGAACTCGTGGATTTAATTCCAACACAATACCCCGTGTTCCAGTCATTAAGAAATCCAGGGAATACCTCATCCCATTGCTCTGGGTTAATTCCAGGAGGTTTGAACTGCAGGGATCCAAGGCTTGGAGCTTGTGGTTCCCGAGTTTTCCTACCAGGAATTCCCACCTGACCTCCAGGCCTGAGTGCTGTGTCTGAGCTGCCCCAGGAGCTTTCCCCAGCCTGGATTCTCCCAAAATCGAGGCCATCTGGAGGTGCAGACCCTGGCACACTTCAGGTTCTTTGCAACTTTTCCGTGTGTGGCTCCCCCGGGATTTTCCGGGGCCTCTGGCTCATCCACCCCGGATATCTCTGAAAACCCTGCAGGCCTGAGGGGCCCAAATCTCGTTTATCAGCGTTAATTGCAGCCCTAATGAACCCAGACCCTGCCCTCGCCGGGGTTTTGAGCTCACTGCTGTCCCTACAGACTCTGGGTTGGATATTCCAGACTGGAGCTGGATCCAGGAGAATCTCTGGAGGTGTGGGATGGAACAGGACAATCCCTGAACCTCCACTGCTCCAAGGCATCCAAGCCGAGCCCAGCCTGTCCCCAGGAGATTCCTGTGTCCTTATCCATGCCCTGAACGAGGTGGGAACGGCCACAGGCTCCTCCTGTCCCGGCTGGAACAGCAGGATCTGACTTTTCCAGGTTTCCCGTGGCAAATTCCAGTTTGGAGAGCAGGATCTCCTCCTCTCCTGCACACTCGAGGGCTTCAGGCCCCAGCCTGGTTGTGTCCAGCTCAGAGAATCCCGGGATGGTTTGGGTTGGAAAAGCTCATCCAGTGCCACCATTCCCAGGTTTCTCCAGGCCCATCCAGGCCTTGGATTGATCTGCTGCAGCTTCCCACCACACCCATGGGCTCCAGAGCCCCATTTCCCACCACAAATCCAGCAGAAAATTCCCAGGCCTCAAGCAAGCCCCAAACCTTACAAAAACGGCATCACCACCACCAGGAAAACCAGAATTATTCCCAAAAGATTTCCTCAGATCCAGCTGCAAGCAGCAGAAACCCCTCAGCCGCTCTGTGGGAATTTGCCCCTGCTTTTTCCAGCCCTGAGTCAGACCCCAAAATCCCCATTTTTCCACCCAGGGTGTTGCAGTAGCTGTAACACCAAGCTTGGCATGACTGAACCCCTGGATCCCTCCATCCCTGCCGTGACCTGACGCTTCCCAGCTGGAATTTTTTCTGGATTGTCCCTCTCTGACTGTGCCAAACAACTTCCCCAGCGAGGAAAACATTTTGCTGTTTCCAGACCGAGTGCAAATAACCCTCAATTCCCTTCTCAATTAGCTGAGGGCTGGAATGTGCCGTTAATTGGGCTTTTCTTGCCTCAAATGATCTCTGGGAAGCGGCTCAGTCCCACAGAAGCACCGGGAAGCACGACCAGGATGGGATAATGGGGCAGATCACCCCAGAGGGGCTGCACAGGGAAGGGAAAGAGGGATTTGGGGGGAAAAAATGGGAAAGGAAAAGATGGCAAAGGCTGGGAGTTCACTGGATGCTCCAGCTCTAAAGCAGGTGGAGGAATCGATTGATTTTGAAGAAAAACAAAACAAAACAGGAGGAAAAAAAAATTCTGGGGGCTGTTGCACAGGGAAGGGAAAAGGGATTTGGGGGGGAAAGGAAAAGATGGCAAAGGCTGGGAATTCCTCGGATGCTCCAGCTCTAAGACATGTGGAGGAATCAACTGAATTTTAAAGGAAAAAAAAAAAAGACAGGAAGAAAAAATAAAACATTTCCAGAGGGACTGCACTGGGAAGGGAAAAAGGGATTTGGGGGGGAAAAAATGAGCAAGGGAAAGGTGGCAAAGGCTGGAATTTCACTGGATGCTGCAGCTCTGGGGGAATAATTTAACTTGGAAGGAGAAAAAACCCCAACAAAACAGAGATCAAACCCC
This sequence comes from Cettia cetti, assembly GCA_013401135.1. Classification (NCBI taxonomy): domain Eukaryota; kingdom Metazoa; phylum Chordata; class Aves; order Passeriformes; family Sylviidae; genus Cettia; species Cettia cetti. Next base: position 33,760 of record VZUI01036072.1, on the reverse strand, counting down.
ATTTCCTTGCGGATTAGAACCCGCTAATCGCAGCGGATCTAAATTTGGGAATTAGCCTTTTGTTTCCCGAGAAATCCTCGGAAAACATTACCGGGGCCAGCCCCCAGTGGCCACCGCGGAGTGACTCGGTGTCCCCGGGGTGGCCCGGTGCCAGCCCCGGAGTGTCACCCACGCTGCCCCCCTGGCACCGGCTCTCCCTTCCCCGCCTGTCAGCTCCTCTTTTCCCTCCGGCTGATGAATAATGGGAATAAAAAAGCAGGAGGAAAAAAAAAAAAAAAAAAAAGCAGCGTGACAGTCAATTGCTGCCTGTGATGAACAGCCCGGAGCGGCTCCTGCTCCCGTTAAAACAAATCCAACAAATCCAGCAAATCCAGCAAATCTATCCCCTCCGGAGCATGGACGTGGAAACGGGGGACCAAAGGAGCTGCTGATTGATTTCCCTGTTTTCCTGCGGAAATCGCAGCTTCCCAAATGTTAATGAGCCCGCCTGGATTCGTCGGGGAAGCCTGGATGGTGGAATGGGAGCGAGGATCCTCTCAGCAGGGGTTGGATGCTGCGGGGAGGAGCTGCTCCCAAAAAGGGCAGGGAACGGGACAACACCTCGGGGTGAACCCAAACCCGGGAGTTTTGGCAAAGCAGCGCTTGGGCCTGGTGGTTGTGGTTTGCTGGAGTGGGATTTTGGGAGGAATTTGGGCGGAGAAGCTGTGGCTGCTCCATCCCTGGAGTGCCCAAGGCCGGGCTGGAGCAGCCTGGGACAGTGGCAGTGTCCCTGCCCGGGCAGGGCTGGCACTGGAGGATCTTTGAGGTCCTTCCCAACCCAAACCATTCCGGGATTCTCTGGAGGCCTCCAAATCCCCTGACGATAAACCAGACAAAAGCCCAGACTCCAAAGCTCTCCCTGCACTGGATTTTTGGGATTTCTCTAATCCAGCTGAGGCTCGGCCATGGCTCAGGTGGCAATTCCTGCTTCCCTGCTTCCAGCCCCGCTCCTGCATGGATGAGGGTGACAAATGATCCCATTTGGGGTTTTCCACCCTCCTGAGCGAGAGGAAAAACATTCCCAGCTTCCTGAGGCACGGCAGGGCTGGGAAAGGATTCCTGGGAATGCTGAGAGAGGAGCATCCTCTCCTCCCCAGCAATCCCACGGAGGCAGAGCTGCCTCCAAAGCCCCCTTATCTCTCCAGATCTCCATTATCCCGTGCAAATTCCTGTTCCAGCTCCATCAAAGCATCAGGATGGGAAGGAAATGAGGATTTGATGGAATTGCGTTGGCGGCAGAGCAGGGACAGCAAGGGCAGGTGCAGATATGGATCCATCCCATCTCCTGAGCCTCCACAGATCTCCCTTTCCCATCTTTTCCCGAGGATGGATTTGCTCAGGAGAGATTCCAATTAAGCCCAAACACTGCCTGTGCTTCCAGAAATCCCGGAGTCTGTGGGGAGGGAAGGACAGCAGGAGGACAAACTGCTGGAAAAACGCTCTGGGTGCTGCCCTGGAGATCAGCTTGGCCCCTTCTGCCCATCAGGATGGGGAATTCCAACCTGGGAAGGGAATTTTGGCTCAGAGCTTTCCCCCAGGGATTTGTAGCCCTGAAACCCCCAAGTTCTCAGTAAACCTCGAGTCCGGTTTGCCTTTAGGATGAGCCTAAATGGCCAAATGAGGGAATTCCAAATATGGGCCCAAAAGCTGAGCTTTGCCCCCTGAGGCTGGGAGCTCTCCACAGCTCCCATCGATCCTTTGGGAATATTCATATTAATATTAATAATTAACCAAGCCCCACTGCCTTATCTCTCCTCATCCCCTGCTGTGCCTGGCAGATCTGAAAGGAGCTGGGAGTGACAGAAAATGGGGACATTTGGGGACAAGGCTGGAAGTGATAAAAGCATCCCGCTCCTTCCTTTCTCCTGCTCCTGATTTATTCTGCTCCTGATTTATTCTGCTCTCCCATTTATTCTGTTTTCACGTCTCCTTGCAGCTGTTTTGCCACGACAAAGTTGCATCTTCCCCAAAAACACAAAAACACGAATCAGGACTGAAGAGCCCTTTGAAGGATTAAAAAGAAAGGAGAAATCAAGGAAAAATCCGAGTTTTGTTTTTTATTTCCCTCACAAGTGCTCCCAGCACATTAAATCTCGGATGGAGGTGGAGAGGGAATATTTTGATGTGGGAGAAAGTTGTGCCAAAGGAGTTGTGGCTGCTGTGGGGTGGCCAGGGGAGAGCTGAAGAAATAATTGGGAAGAGTAAAGCCAGACTTAAACTTAAACCCCCGCAGGGTAGATCAGGCAGATCGGGAATCTGCGGTGCCTGAGGGAAGCGAGGAATTCCAAGCCTGTTCTCCCTCTTTCCAGGCTCCAGGAAAAAACCATGGAGCACATCCTGGTTCAAAAAAATTCCATCCCTGGAAGTGTCCCTGGCTGCAATTTTGGGAGCTGTGGCCACACTGGGACACGTTTGGGTGGGGGTCTCCCTTCCCAAACTGCCTGGGAGCTTTGGGAATGCAGGGCCCTGATCCCAATCCTTGGATATGTCCCCTCCTCATCAATCCCTCTCTTTTTTTTTTGAGGGATAGGTGGGACTGGGGAAAAAATACCTGGAAAATGAACACGTTTTTAGATCCATGAGGGATTTGGACTTGCAGAGCTTTGGGAATACATCAGAGCAATGTGAATTTCTGGAGCAGACACAAACCCCATCCCAGGATTTCCTCTCATCAGTGGGGAATTCTGCCTGGGAATTACAAGGAGCAGCAATGAAATATCCCATTTTTCCCAAGGAATACCTTTCCCTGCTCTGTTCCCAGGATTCTGGCACATCCCTGTGGCTCAGCACCTCCGAGCTGCCAATGGGTTTATCCCCCAGCACCCTCTGGAAAGCTCCTTTCCCGGATTATCCGGTTAAGCACAAAGGAATTGGGACATAACGAGGTTGAGTGATTGGCACAAGATCACCCAGGGAACTAATTATCCCTAATTATTCCTAATTATTCCTGGGGGATCCGGCGTTTTCCAGAGGGGAGCACCTGCAGGAGGGCGATGGAGGGATACAATTCCAGGGGTTTGGGATTTCAGGGAGATAAAATTCCAGATGGATGCAGTTCCAGGGGTTTGGAATTCCAGGGGTTTGGAATTCCAGGGGGATGCAATTCCAGATGGATGTAATTCCAGAGGGATGCAGTTCCAGGGGTTTGGAATTCCAGGGGGATGCAATTCCAGAGGGATGCAGTTCCAGGGGGATGGGATTCCAGGGGGATGGGATTCCAAGGATTTGGCATTTACTGCTGGCCAAATCCATGGCCATGGCTCTCCAGGTGACCCCACTCCACCTTCCAGCACATCCATCAACAAAGAGCTCCAGGCCAGGAAATCCTGGGATGTGGAGAGCAGCACAAGCAGGGAATACACACGGCTTTAGATCCAGGGATGAGGCAAAACCCAGGGGAAACAGCTCCGCTTTTCCACCCCGGAATTCCAGACTCCAGGGAGAAGAGGGGCTGAACCCAGCACTGCCCAATCCAGGCACCAAATTCCTGCTTTTGTGGCCTGGCAGCCTCGCTCCGGGCTGGATGCAGTGTTCTTTGGGAAGCGGAATTGCCGGGTGTCGTCACAGCCTGCCCTGGTTTAATCACGTTAAAAGCCACGGAGACGGAATTATTTGGGATTAGGGATGAATAAGGCTTTTAAAGCCTGACTCCAACCCTCCCGATCTGCTTATGAAAAAGGAAAAAAAAAAAAAAAAAGCTTTCCAATGAGGAAAAGTCCAATTGCTGCTCCCAAATGGGCTTTAACCCAATCCAGCTTCCAAATGCAGAAGGGTTTGGAAAGCTGGAGGAGGAGAGGACTCTTCCCAACCCAGAGCATTCCTAATCCTGGGACACAGAGCAGGTCATTTAGGTCAAGGCTTAAGACATTAAAGCATTGCCCCAAAGCTTGGGATTTAACGAGATTTGGGATTTAGGGAGCGAGGGATAAGCAGCAGAAGTTTAAATACTTCCAGGGATATTCCTCCTCCATGGAAAGCTACACCCTGGGAAGTCTGGTGAAAGGGAATCTGTCTTCCCTTGGGGGTGTTCCCTGGGAAAGGGGAATTTGGGGATGGTGGGGGGTTTGGGAAGGGGATGTCCACACCTGCAGCACCAAAATGATCTCCCCTCAGCTCCCATCTTTTCCTGGCATGCCAAGGAATGAGGAGTTCATCCTGCACAGAGCTGCCAGGTTGGCTTTTCCTGGCCATCCAAACGCCTGGAGCACTCGGAGCAGCCCCTTCCCTGAATCCAGGGAGAGACAGAAAAGGAAGGGAGGAAAAAACTCCTCCTCCTGTGTGGGCTGTTCACTCAGATCCCGGAAAAATATCAGGGGGTTAAAGGAAAAATGTCATCGCTCCAAAGGGGCTCCTGGGGAGGAGCGTGGGAGGGGAATGCTGCTCCTTCCATCTGCTCTGAGCACGGAGTGGAGCCGGCTCCTGCTGCGGATCCGGGAGGATCCAGGCCCTGCCTGCAGCTCAGAGCTGCTCCAGGAAGTTTCTCTGGGAGCTGCCACTCCAAGGGATGTTTCCTGCCCTGAGCACGAGCTCAGGGAATGCTGAGGAAGATCCCTCAGCACCCTCCTGGAATCTGGGAAGAGCTGTCCCTGCTGAGGGTGAGACAAGGGATGTGTCCGTGTGGAGAATTCCCACCAAAATGCAGTGGTTTGGGTTGGGAAGGACTTCAAGCCCACCCAGTTCCAACCCCAACACCTCCCTCTGTCCCAGGCTGCTCCAAGTCTCATCCTTGGGCACTTCCAGGGATCCAGGGGCAGCCACAGCTTCTCTGGGAATCTGTGCCAGGGCCTGCCCACCCTCCCAGCCAGGAATTCCTTCCCAAAATCCCATCCAAATCTCCCTTCTCTGAGTTTAAAACCATCACCCCTTGTCCTGCAAGGAATCCAACTTCTGCCTCCCACAGGGAATTCGACACTTTGGATCCAGCACTTCCCCATCCACCCCTGGTGTGGACATCAATGGGATTGGCTGCTCCAAACCTCTCCCATGGGGAGATGGTGGAAAAACGAAGGCTGAGAATTCCACAGGCTGGAGCTCACCCCTCAGAGATGTCCTCCCAGGGCTCCCAGAGCTCACTGCTCCAGGATCCCGGCCAGGATCCCAGATTCCCAAAGCAAGGGATCCCATGGAGAGCCCCGAGCTGTGGCTCTGTCCCTGTCAGCACCCCGGGAATGCTGCTCTCCCTGGATCCTGGGGGTGACCCCCCCTCTGCTGCCTGCTGGAGCTGCTCCAGCAGCACCAGCCTTTCCCAAACTGCCCCCACGGCTGGCACAGCCTCAGCCCTTCCCGTGACATTTACTCCCACCAGGATTTGGAGATCAGCTCGACATTTGGGATGATTCCTCCTGGGAACATTCCGGAGCCTGCTCACTCCCCGGGGCTCCTGCTCAGCCCAGCCTCCAGCACGTGCCCAAACTCCCAGGGGTTTAGGCTCCAGCCCCTCAGGCTGAGCCCAGGATAAGCTCAGCTTTCCCTGGATCCCTCCCTGGCTGCTGGTGAGGGAGCAGAGAGCAAAGCTCTGCTTCCCACAATCCCGGAATGCCTTGGGCTGGAAAGGGCCTTAAAGCCCACCCAGCCCCACCAGGAGCTCCAGGGGAATTTGGTGGGATGGCAGGGAAGGAGGGAGAGGGCAGGGCTGGATCACTGAGGCTGCTGGACATGGATCCGAGGCCATGGAACAACCTGGGACAGCGGGAAGTGTCCCTGCCCATGGATGAGATGATCCTTAAGGTCCCTCCCAGCTCAAACCATTCCCTGATCCACGCTGCCACAGCACACACATCCCAAAATCCCGCCCCAGGGCTCTGGGAAGGGCTCCTGACGTGATTAAAATGACCAAAGAGGAGGTTCCCATCAGCAGATTCCGAGACTGCGGGGAAGGGAAACAGCACCAAAACTCTGGATTTGCAGGGAGCAAAACCCAAAGGAAACTTCCGGGGGAAAAGCCGGGTCCGGGGGGCTCCCAGCTGGGAGCCCAATCCCACAGCGGGAACAAGGCTGGATCTGGGTGATCCCTCAGATCCCTTCCAACCCAACCCAGTCCATGGTTCAGCTCCCTGCTGTGTTTGTCCCAGGATTTGGGATGCCCTGGGGGCAGTGGGAACAGGAGCGCATCGAGGTCGGAGCCACGGATCAGTCACCAACAGGAAAGGACAGGGATTCCCAATAGGAAAGGACAGGGATTTCCTGTTATTCCCAACAGGAAAGGGCAGGGATTCCCAATAGGAAAGTGCAGGGATTCCCAATAGGAAAAGGCAGGGATTCCCAATGATTCCCAATAGGAAAGGGCAGAGATTCCCAATAATTCCCAACAGGAAAGGACAGGGATTCCCAGAGGATCCCAGCTATCCTGTGGGACACGGCTCACACGGCACAGCCTGGGGATCACCAGCCCCTGCCCCGGCCCCTCCACGAGTTCCTTTCATCTGCTGCTGCTGCTGCTGTAAAAAATAAAAAAAGGACTAAAATCCCAAATAAAGCTGTTTTATGCCCAACTTGCTGCCAAAACCCCGTTATTGGAATCCTCTGCTTTCCCCTCCCTCTGCGCCCGCCTGTTCCAGCTGAGCGAACAAAGGAAAATCCAAATAAAATCAAAGGAGCGAGCCTGGGACAGGAACGGGCCCTTCCAAACACCCCCAGCCCGGGGGCTGTAATCCCGCCATGGGATGGCCTCGAGTCCTCCCCCAGATTCCCTTTTTTCCCCTCCGGTTCCCTGGATTGAGAAAGGGAAGAGAAACCCTCCTGTAAATCCTTCCAGATGGAGAGATTGATAAATCGAGGAGGGGAAGGAGAGCAGAGCCGGCAGGAGCCGCGGGGTGAGCGCAGAGTTCATTTGTGCTGGAAAAGCCCTGGCACTCCTCCCGCTGTGTCAGCATTCCCGGGATGGGGAACGCTGGGGGTAACCCCGAGTTCAGCAGCCGGGGGAACCCAACCTCCTCCTCGGCAGCCGGGCTCAGCTTACAGGGAAAATCCCCAGGCTTCCCCCCTGCCGGTTCCCCGATCCCGTTGGATACTCGATCCCTGGGACGTGCCAGCGCTAAAAATACCCCCTGGCAGCGGGAATGACACCGGGAAAAGCCCCGGGCCGGGGCTGGCGCTGTGCTGGAGCGGCCGGGTGTGGAGTTTGGTGCTTCTCCCGCACTCCTCGCCATTCCCAGCTCCAGCCGTTGCCAAGGGAACGCTGCCGAGGCGCTTCCCAAGGACCCGGCAGCTGCCGGATTGGGAAGGGCAACCCGGGAATGTGGGCGAGGCTCTGCGGGTCCTGCCGAGCCGGAGTGGGCGGGAGCTGCACCTGAGCATCCTCGGGGTTATCCCGGAGCGAGGCACCCTCCGATCGTCCCCAAAAGCTGCTGCGGGATGGGGATCCTGGGGTTCTCCCTCTTGGATTCTCCTTTCCCGCTCAGTCAAACAGGGAATTCTCAGTTTCTGCTGGATTGCAGGGATTAACCTGCTCACCACCGCCCACGGTGGGGAATGAGATGCCTGAAGAGGGATTTTCTTTGGAATATTGGGCTTGGAAAATGAAAAGGGGACAGGGAAGGCTTTGCCTGAACCTCTGGAAATTCGGGATAGCAATTCCAGTGCTTCCTCATGGAGCAGCCCCTGGAGGCAAATGAACCAACGGGGAACAGGAGGGTCCAGCCTGCTCCGGCCTCTCCTCCTCTGTGCCAGGGATTTATCCCAGAGGATGAGGAGCTTGCAGGGTTTGGAAAACCTCAGGGGAAAGGATTCTCTCAGGGAAATCCAGCTTTTGGCCAGGAAAAGCCAAAGCTGGGCAGTGGGAGCTGCAGGAATTGTTAAGCAGCACGGACAGAGCGCACGGCCGGGACGCCCTGAGCCACAGAAAACCAGGAAATCCCATCCAAACAAATCCTCGGGATTTCAAACAAATCCCGGGAGGTGCAAGGCAGGGAGGGAAGCAGGTGATCCATCGGCCTGGGGAAAAGCCAGCAGGAAAACCAACACTGCCCCGGGAGCGCCAGGATTTGTCGGGATTGCAGCCGGAGCAGATCAGCCCTGTTCTCCCGGCCTTTCCCTAATCCCACACCTCCCCAAAGGCTCGTTTGGAAAAGCCTGGCAGTGAGCCCCCCCCGGCCACCGGAGCACCGGGAGCAGGGATCACAGGGATCACCTGGAGCCCTTGGAGCCGGCGCTGCCACGCCCGGCACGCGGCTCTCCCGGCACACAGCTGTTCCCAGGGCTCGGAGCAGCTTATCCCGGCCATAAATATGGGGAAAAAAAACCCTGGGAGCGAAATCTCGGCTGCCTTCTCATCCCTGCCGCTCCAGGGAACAGCTGAGAAACAGCTGAGTAATGGCTGGGATGGAGGATGGGAGGCAGGGAGCGGGGAAGCCCTGGAAGATGAGCTGGGAGTGGGAATCCGGCTCGTGGGGGATGGATCCTGCTCCTGAGGGGTGGATCCTGCTCCTGAGGGATGGATCCTGCTCCTGAGGGGTGGATCCTGCTCCTGAGGGGTGGATCCTGCTCCTGAGGGATGGATCCAGCTCCTGGAGGGTGGATCCTGCTCCTGAGGGATGGATCCTGCTCCTGGAGGGTGGATCCTGCTCCTGAGGGATGGATCCTGACCCTGGAGGGTGGATCCTGCTCCTGAGGGGTGGATCCCCCCAAATTCTAAGCTGGGAGAAGCGAGTTCAGGGCTGTCCCTGGCTGGGCTGCTGTGTGGCTATCCCAGGATAATGCCTGGCTCTGGAAGTGGCCATGGAATGATGGAATCTGGGGATGAGGATGCTCCCGGTGGGAAAACCCTTCCCACCCTGCTGGTCTCCTCTGGATGCCACCCAAATTTTCCCTTCTGTGCCAACACCAGCTGGAGAAGACCCATCCCAGATCCTGCAGGAACCTCCCTGGGGTTCTTCCCATCCAGAGGATGGAGAATCCCTCTGGGGATGGGGTGGGAAGGGCGTGAAAAATTTAAACCACCCCAAAATTCCTCAGGGAATCTCAACACAAAACCCTCGGAAAAGCAACCCCATCCCAGGAAGCACGACCTGGAAATCCCTTGTGGTTTGGATCGTGCCCAGCTCCAGCTTTGAACACGGATATTTATCCCACCTTCCACAGATTATTCCAAGCCCAATCCTTATCTCGTTCCCAGTAATTCCAGGGAGCTCCCCAGGAATGTGTTATCAGAGAAGGATCCTGGCCAGCTCCTCCCTGTGTCCCCCCCACACACAACCCCTTCCTTCTCCCAGAAATAGGAATGGGTTCCCAATCCATAAATTCCCTGCCAGCACTTTGCCAAGAATTCAGCCGTGAGCAGCTCCAGCTCTCTGCTCCCGGTGAGAATCAGGGAATCTCCTGAGCTGGGATCCCAGGGATCAGCAATCCCAATCCCGCAGCCCAGCCTGTCCCTCAGGGAGAGGGAACGATGCCTGCCCCGAAAATGGGAATTTCCGTTTCCAGCTCATCCTCAACAAGCAGGAAATGGCTCTGGAGACCCTGGAATACTCCAGACAATCCAGGTTGGTGGGATCAGTGGAAAATGCATCGGAGAGGGACGCAGCCAGCACGGGAATGTGGGAAAAACTGGAAAAAAACACAGCTAGGATCCAAAAAAAAGTTGGGGAAAGGAGCAGCGGGTTGATGGCCAGAATTCCAAGTGGGAATACAAGCCCTGCTTAGGAATTCTGTGTGGCAGGGCAGAGGATTTGCAGCCCAGCCCAGGCGGGGGAGGCGCGGCCCTCCAGGAGCCGTCCCGATGTTTAAACTCCCTCTGACATTTACCCGCTCTAATGTCAGCTCTCCCAATCCAAACATTCCAGCAGAATCGCTTCCCAACCTCTCCTCTGCCCGCCCTGATGAAGGTTAAGTGCTCCCTCTGCTCCAGCCCCGAGGAACGAGGTTGGAATTCCAAGGGAAGCAGCTCCCGGTGCTTCAGGGGAGGAGCCAGCCTTTCCTCCCAGGAGAGATGGATTTGGGGCACACCAAAAAACTGGGAAAAGTGGCCTGGAAGGGCTTGGGTGGGTGGGACAGGTAGGAGAGCAGAAGGTGGAAATTTTGGGAATGCTGGAGGGAAGAAGGGACGTGGGAGGAAGTTTCCCTGCACAGTCTGGGAGCCCAGGAAAGAGATCATTCAGGTGAACGGATCCCTCTGCTCCAGATCCCTGTGGAACGAGGCTGGAATTCCAAGGGAAGCAGCTCCTGGCATTACAGGTGAAGATCCAACCTTTCCTTCGATGGGAGCTGGATTTGGGGCACAAAAAAAAAATTGGGAAAAAAGTTTGGGAATGGGTGGGAGAGGTGGGGGAGAGCCGGAGCTGGAAACTTTGGGAAGGCAGGAAGGAGGGAGGGATTCGGGAAGAGCTGCTCTGGGAGCACAGGGAACAGATGGCCTTTCCATGGATAACGCTTTATCATCAGGGTTATTTAAAGGAACTGCCCAAATGCAGCTCCCCAGCCTTGGAAAATCGTGTTTTCCAGGAATAGCAGTGGATAAAAGGGATGGGAGCTCCTGGCAGCCCCTGGCAAGGAGATCTCATCAGCAGCTCTGGGGAGATATCCCAGGAATATTCCCAAATCATGCCTCTGGAACTGGCAGGGATGATGGGAAGGGACTTTTACCAGGGGCGGGACAGGAGGGAATAAATGGATTTACATCGGATTTGAGGAAGGAGTTATTCCCTGTGAGGGTGGGAAGGGGCTGGGATGGGATTCCCAGAGAAGCTGTGGCTGCCCCTGGATCCCTGGGAGTGTCCCAGGCCAGGCTGGACGGGGCTGGGAGCAGCCTGGGATAGAGGGAGGGGTCCCTGCCATGGAATGGGAATGGATGAGCTTCCAGGTCCCTTCCCACCCAAAGCATTCAATGACTCCATGATTCCACAACATCCCACGATTCAGGGAACCCCCAAATCCTCCGGGACTTCGTGGCAGTGTCCACAGAGAATCACCAGGAGCAAGCCAGACTCATCCCAGCATTCCCAGAGTAAGGAAAACCTCAATCCACAAGGATGGAACAGCAGCCTTGGACACTCCCAGGGATTCTCTGGGAATCCGTGCCACCTTTCCAGGGAGGAATTCCTTCCCAAAAATCCCATAAATCCACCCTGCCTTCACCACTGCTGCTTCATCACCCCTCCATCTCTCCTCTTTTTGGAAAACCAGGAATTTTGGGAAGGGATTTGGTGGAATCCATCCCTTCGGAGGCAGCGGAGATTTGTCCCTGTGGATTGCCAAGAGCAGCTTTGGATCCCAGCTGGGATTGGGAATTCTCCCCTCCACCCCAGCCTGGCTAATTACTGCACCCCTCTAATTACACCTCGAAGGTTGTCCCTCATCTAGGTGGAATTTGCAGTGCATTAATTAATTACTTAATTACTTAATTAACGAGCCAGGCTGACCAGCACTCTTCGTTATTCTCCCCAAGCCCCTGCTCAGCAGGATTCCAAGAAAAGGGAATTTTTCCATTAAAATCCAGTCCATGGAGGAAAGAGGGATGAACCCAACCTTGGGAAGAGCTGAAGTGGGAAAAGACATTCCCAAACTCGGGATCAGCCCATGGAATGGCACATCCAAGGTGTTGCTGGCAAAGCAGCTGAGGAAAATCCAAAAATGGGGGGAAATGGGGAAAAAATCCATCTGGAGGGTGGAGGGGTGGGAATGGCAGCTCAGGAAAATCCAGAAATGGGAGGAAAATGGGGAAAAAATCCATCTGGAGGGCGGAGGGGTGGGAATGGCTGGGATTTTGTGGGATCCCAAGTTCCCCGTGGATCCCGGCTCCGTTGGGAATTTCTGCTGTTTGGGAAGGGATTGTGATGAGTCACCCTCCAGCCAAAGTTCCTGCCGGGAGGAAAGGGGGGGCCCAGCAGGGAGATTTCCAAACATGGCAATGTTTATTTGGAATTCGGGCTGAAGGAGAGATTCTGCGAGATCCAGAGGGAAGATTGGCTGGGGATGAAACCCGTTGGCTACTGGATATCACCAGAAATCCAGGGAAAAAAAAACCCCTGGGATTGCTGCAAAGCCCGGAGCACACGGGGACAGAAATCCCTCCAGCAGTGCTGCCCCTCTCCATAAAATCCCGGAATGACTGAGGTTGGAAAAGCCCTCCAGGATCGCTGATCCCACCTTGTCAGCCCAGAGCACCAAGTGCAGCATCCAGGTATTCCTTGGATAACTCCAGAGGTGGAAAATGCTGGAGAAGGAGCCCCCAGGAGTGGGAATTTCCCAGTCTGGCCCATTCCCAGGGGATTCCGTGCTCAGCCCGGCCAGATGTTGGGAATTGCCTCCACAGCTGGCTCTGAGCCTCTCCCAGGATTCCTGGACTGAGTTCCTGGCATCCTCATCCCACCTCGAGGCCCCCAAGCCAAGCTCAGCAGCAATTCCTGGCTCCAGGACGTGGAAAAACCCAGGTGGGATAATGGGAGCGGGGAGCAAAGTGCAACAGCAGCCTCAGCGCCGTTCCCATGGAACAGCAACATTCCCATGGAACAACATTCCCATGGAACAGCAACATTCCCATGGAACAGCAGCATTCCCATGGAACAGCAACATTCCCATGGAACAGCAGCATTCCCTTGGAACAACATTCCCTATGGAACAGCAGCATTCCCATGGAACAGCAACATTCCCATGGAACAGCAACATTCCCTTGGAACAACAATTCCTATGGAACAGCAACATTCCCTATGGAACAGCAACATTCCCTTGGAACAACAATTCCTATGGAACAGCAACATTCCCTATGGAACAGCAACATTCCCTATGGAACAGCAACATTCCCTATGGAACAACATTCCCATGGAACAGCAACATTCCCTATGGATCAACAACTTTCCCTATGGATCAGATATCCTGGCTTCCAGCAGGAAGCAGGACAGGGAGAAGGGATGGAACACTCAGGAAAATGGGAATACAGCAAGGGAATGAGGATTGGAATTTCCTTCTCTGCTGGGAGAAACCCCTCAGCCCTAAAATCTGGTCCAGTGCATCCCAAAATGTGAAATCCAGCTGGGAATTGCAGGGTGGGAACATCAGGGATATTTTAGGCTGAGGTTAAGGCAAGGATGAGCCATTCCAGCTGGGAATATCCATGGAAAAAAGGAATCAGCAATGAGCTCCCCCAGCCAAACCAGAGCAATCCCAAAAGGAGGCGGAAGGAGAAAGGAAACTTCTGGAAAATTCCTGAATTCTCACATCAGGATGAGTCCAGCTCCAGGGCAGGAATCTCCCAGCTCCAGGGCAGGAATCTCCCAGCTCCAAGGCTGGAATCTCCCAGCTCCAGGGCAGGAATCTCCCAGCTCCAGGGCAGGAATCTCCCAGCTCCAGGGCAGGAATCTCCCAGCTCCAAGGGCAGGAATCTCCCAGTCTGCACAATGGAATCTCCCCAGCTTTGCTCTCCATGGATTTCCCACACACCAGGAGCTCTCCACTGCTTTCCCAAATCCTGTTTAAAGTTACAGACGGATCCAGCCCCTTCTCCAGGAGGAAACAAGGGACAGCCCCAGGTGGCACCGAGTGTCCCGAGTGTCCCACGTGTCCCATGGATGGGAGCAGAGCGGGATCTCAGCGGGATCTGCAGCAGCAGCAGGACAATGGATTGCTTGGGAAAGAAAATATCCCAGGATTCCAGAACGGTTTGGGTTGGAAGAGACTTCAAAGCTCATCCAAATCCCTGGGCAGGGACCTTCCGCTGTCCCAGGCTGCTCCAAGGCTCGTCCTCCCTGGCCTTGGACACTTTTCCACAATTTCTCCGGGAATCTGTGCCCGGGGTTCCCCTGCCAGGAGGGAGAAGCCTGGCATTCCAGGCGGATCGGGAATCCCAGAGCGATTCCCTGGATTCCGGGGCGGCCACGGCCCTTCCCAGCCTTTCCCCGGCAGCCCCTCGGGGGCTCCGAACGCGCTCGGGGATGGGCTGCGCTCCTTCCACCCAGGAATTCCCAGCCCGCGGCATTCCATGAGCTCGCATCCAGCTGCTCGCCCTCCCACGCTGGGTGTGTTCGCTGGGAATCCCGCGGGGCTGGCATTCCCGGCGGGAGCGCAGGGACGCATTCCTGCCCTGGCTGCCATCCCTCCCGCGGCGCAGCTGTCCCTGCCCCGGCTCCCTTCCCTGCCAATCCCGCCTGGAATCGCGCAGGGGGGGGGCCCGGGATGCTCCGGGGGGAGCGGGGATCCCACCCCGCCCGGCCCTCGGCTGCCGAGCATTCCCGGGGGCCGGCGCTCCGGGATGGCTCCGCGTTTTCCCGTGGAATGGGATGCAGCTGGAGACCCCGGCAGGCCGAATTCCCACCCTCTCCAAGGTTTTCCGGAGCTGGAATGCCAGAGGTTTATCCCAGGCCTTCCCCGCTTCACACCTGTCACTTCCCAGCCCTTATTTCACCAGGGAAAAATTGGGAAATGAAGGAAAAGCAGCAGCTCCGACAACTCTGCTGGGCTGGAAAATGAGGATGCTCCACGAGCCAGAGGGGTTGGAATATTTTTCCCTTTGCTCCGTTTGGCCAAAGGGAAGATCCCTCTCTTGGAAATGGATTTAAAAATAAGAATAATAAAATTTTTCCAGCCTCTCCAAGGTTTTCCAGATCTTGGAAAAATTGGGAAAGAGGAGCTGAGCGCCTCTGCTCATCCCCCCAGCAGGAACATTCCTTTGGGGACATCCACGGAGCGGCGATTCCCGGGCTGGAGGAGGGGACAGGGACACCGGCGGAGCCCCGGCAGCTGGCCGGGAGCCATCCCGACACTTCCCACATAAAAGGAAAGATTCCAGGAGCGGGAGGGGGGGAACCGAAGCCTCGCTGTGACCTTGAGATTTTCCCCGGCGCGGCCAAGGATTAAAGCGCCCGCTCGGATTTCTGGGACAATTCCAGAGGCTCCGGGCTGTGCCAGAGGGTGGGAATGTCTGGGCAGGTGGCGGCCGGGACCAGAAAAGCCTCGTCCCCATCCCATTCCAAAGGGCGCTGCCTCTCCCCAGCCCGAGGGATGGATCCCAAATCCAGGTTCTTCCTAAGTTTTCCCAGGAGAGAGGATCCGGCTGCAGGAATTCCCACCCTCGCTCAGGATAATTTTATCCAAGGATCTCCCTCCCAGCCCAGATTTTGCTCCTGGATGGGACCTCCCCGTTCCTGCCTTTCCCAAACTCCCCCTCCCTGCAGCGCCTCAGAATTCCATGGAATTCTTCAGCACGGGATTTATTGCGACCTGTTTTAGAAGCCAAGCCAAGCCAAAAAACCCCAAACCAAACCAAATCAAACCAAAAAAAAAAAAAAAAGAAAAAAAAAACAAAAAAAACCCCCCAAACAAAAAACACCAAAAAACAAAAAAACCAACCCAAAACCAAACCAAACAAAAAAAAAAAAAAAAAACAAAAACAAAAACAAAAACAAAAAAAAAAACCCACCACG
Source organism: Cettia cetti (assembly GCA_013401135.1). NCBI lineage: Eukaryota > Metazoa > Chordata > Aves > Passeriformes > Sylviidae > Cettia > Cettia cetti. Next base: position 18,371 of record VZUI01036072.1, on the reverse strand, counting down.
ATTTTAGATCTCTTGGAATTCTTTGGTCCAAGCCTGCTCTTCCCCTCTGACTCCTGGAAAAAAGCAGGACCCAGCTGAGGGTGGGGAAATCCTTCTCCTGTCTCCTGAATTCCCACTAATTAACAGGGAATTCTGCCAGTGGGAGCCACCCCTGCACCCAAACCCAGCCCTAACCTCATCCTTTAAATCCATGAGGATTCCTGGGATTTTCTGGAATATCCAGGCAGGATCCTGCTCCTGCCTCCCCTTCAAATCTCCCTTTGGAGCAACATTTCCAGCTGGGAGCAACTGGGAAGAGGCAGGACAAGGATGGAAAATCCAATGGGAGGAGGGGCTGGAATGCCAGAGGTTTATCCCAGACCGTCCCCACTTCACGCCTGTCACTCCCCAATCCTTATTTCACCAGGGAAAAATTGGGAAATGAAGGAAAAGCAGCAGCTCTGACAACTCTGCTGGGCTGGAAAATGAGGATGCTCCATGAGCCAGAGGGGTTGGAATATTTTTTCCTTTTGCTCTGTTTGGCCAAAGGGAAGATTCCTTCTCTTGGAAATGGATTTTTAAATAATAATAATAATAATAATAATAATAATAATAATAATAATAATAATAATAATAATAATAATAATAATAACAAAAACAACAACAAAACCACCCTGTGAATTCCACAAAGTGGGATCATTCCAAGTGTTGCCTTACAAATCCCTGTTTTCCAGGAGTTTATGCCTTGGGAATGAGCAGAGCTCTCAGCTGGATTTTCCTCCCTTTTCCCCAATTCCTTCCTGAACCACTTTTAAGTTTTGCAGGAGGAAAAAGAGGGAATTTGCTGCTTCCTCCACTTCCAGGGATTCCACAGTGCCCCAGTGCATCCCAATATTCCCAGTGGTGGGGCGTGGACACTCCTCACACCCCCAAATCCAATTCTCAAAATTCCCAGAATTTTTTTTTAAAAATTCCCTAAGAAGGTGATTTAAAAATCACTTTTCCAGCATTTTCCCAGATTTCCAGGGCACATTCCCTTCTTTCCACTGGGAAAGGAAAACCAGAGGAGATCAAAATGACAGCCTTGGACACCAAAGGATTTCCTGACATCCAAAATCGCTGGCTTTGGGATTTTTTTTTTTTCCAGGACAGAAATGCTGGATCAGGCCTTTTCCCTCCTCTGGACGCCAATCCAAAGGGATAAAGCTGACACAAATTCCGTATTTATGGCTCTGAGCAGCTGGAGAGAAATTCCCCAGATCCAGCATCTCCTGGAAAGTCTGGAAGTGCTGGGAATGGGGAGTAATTATCACCAAAATATTCCCAAAGAAACCTTGGATCACAGAAATGTTGGAATTATCCTGATCCCGGTCCAAAACTGCTGCTCCCTCCTAAAGATCCCTGGAGGAGTTGGGAATCCAGGCCTGGATTTGGGAACCAAAGGAGCTTTCCTGCTGTTTTCCAGTCCCTCTGGAGTTGTTGGATGTCCTGGGGGAATGCTGGGATGGGGACACCACAAATCCAGGGAAATCCCAGCAGCTGGATTGAGCTGGGTGAGGCCGGAATTCTGAATTTTGGGGTGGAATTCCGGAAGATGCAGCAGCCCTTGGCATTCCCAGCCTTTGCTCCATGGAAAAGGGGGATTTGGGACGTCCCCAAAGGCCTGAGCAGCCCAGGTTGAGCTGATCCCAACCTTTGATCCCAAGCCAAACATTCCATGCTCTTTTCCCTCTCCATTCCCCCTCCTCAGCCTTAAATCCCATGGGATTTTAGAGGATTCCCAAATCCCGAGAGGAATAAAGCGAGATTTTGGTCGTGGCCAAACCCTGGAATCCCAACATGTCTGAAACTCCCTCCAGCATCCCATTCCCAGCCATCCCATCCCTTCTCCCTGAAGGAGAGATCCTTCCCAGGAAAAATAACATGGAAAAAAACAGCAGAGGAGAAATTCCTGCCTGCCCAGCACCTGGAAAATGCAGAAATCTGGGATTTTTTAAAAAAAAATTCCCTAAGAAGGTGATTTAAAAATCAGACACCGGGAATGTGCCGGCGCTGGCCTCGCGTCTAACGCGCAGTGACGTCGGGAATGTTTTCCAAGAGCAAAAAATATTCCTTGTTTTCCAACTGGGACAAAGCCTGGCCTCATTTCAATCCTGCTCCGACCTGGCTGTGACCAGGGGTTGAACTCCCGGGAAAAGTGGAGCAGGGAAAGGCGGGAGAGGGGATGGAAGGATAAAAGGGAAAAATCAGGTGGAAGCGTCACAGGGGAGCAGCGAGGAGAGATTTTCTGGGATTTAATGGATACAGCCTGGGAAAGCAGGAATCCCACAGCACCAGGGATTGTTTTCGGGGATAAATATCCCAATTCCAGGAAAAATCATTCAAACCCAGCATTTCCACAGCCAAAATCTGACTTTACCTGAGTTGGAAACCAACTGAATCCAATTCCAAAAGAATTTTTTGGGAAATTTTGGCTTCCCAAGGGTGAGTCATCCCCAGGGATCAGCGGGAAGCTCCAGGAGCAAACTGCAAACAGCTCCACACGTCCTGGAGTGGGGATATCCAGGGCATCCCAACCCAAATTCCCCAAATCCTCAGCACCAGCATCCCATGGGAGACAGGAGCCAGCCTGGAACGAGCCCAGAGCAGCTCCAGGCTCCTCCCTCCCATCAACAGAATTCCAGCTTTTCCCAAAGTCGGATCTGCAGGATGCGTGGGAGAGGATGAGTCAATAAAATTGGATTTTAGGATGCTTTTCCTTCTCCAAACCGGCCAGGAATTTTGTGAGAAAGGAAATTTGATGGAAATATAACTCTGGGATGAAATTCCCAGCTCATTTTTCCCACTCCTGGGATCTGGGGAGGATTTGGGAAGCAATCCAAGGTTCCTGGAGAACGTCCGGGGGGTATGGATGGGGCCTCTGTGCCAGAGGGAAAGTTTAGATGGAATATTGGGAAAAAATTCCTGGTTGGGAAGGTGGGGAGGCCCCAGATTCCCAAAAAAATCTGTGGCTGCCTCATCCCTGGAGTTGTCCAAGGCCAGGTTGGACACTTGGCGCACCCTGGGATAGTGGGAAGCGTTGGGGTTGGAACAAAAGGACCTTTGAGGATCTTCCCACCCAAACCATTCCACGATTCCATGGATTCTCCAGCTCCAGCCAACCCCAAACTCCACACCCCCATCCCTGACGGCTCAGCTCAGTTTTCCCGTTGCTCCAGAGGAAATGATCCCGTGATTATCCCCGGCAGAGCCGCCTCCCAAATGCCAATTCCCATTTCCTTCCCTGCATTTCTGATCCCGGGACACTCCGAGGATCGATAGCCCAGGGATGCAGAGGAAGCTGCTCCCAGTCCAATATCCAATAATTATTGGATAACTCGGCTCCAGCGTGGGTGGGTTGCCAGGATGTGTTGGCACAAAATTCCATTTCCAGAGGGGAAAAATAAATTTCCCCCTGGGGAAGGGGATTTGTGGTTGGAGCGGGATATTTCCATCCTGGGAAAACAGGGATGGAAGGAGGGAGAAGCTTTGGGTATTCCCACTTCTCTTCCTGCTTTTCCTCCTGTCCCTTAGGACACGAGGAGCTGGAATCCATGGATACAACACCAAGGAGCAAATCCTGCCCTCGTTATCCCAAATCCCCCACGGCAATCCAGGGGTTGATCCCATGGAACTGGGGTGTTTTGGATGCCACCACTGATCCCTAATTCCAGCCTGGTTTGGAATGGGAAGGGACCTTAAAGCTCATCCAGTTCCAATCCCAGCACTTCCCACTATCCCAGGCTGGGCCTGGACAATCCCAGGGATCCAGGGGCAGCCACAGCTTTTCTGGGAATCTGGGCCAGTTTTCCTCACGGATCAGCTCTTCCCTGCTCATGGAGCAGAGGGAATATTCCTCTTCGTTTGTGATCCAAGCCCAGGAAATCCGGGAATTCTGGCTGCACCCTCTGACTCCGCCAGCAGGAATTCCGAGAGCAATCCCGGCAGGTGCCGGATTTTGGATTGTGCAAAACGCGGATCCATGGAGAGAGCAAAGAGTTGGGAGCTTCGTCCAGCCACAAAAAAAAAAAAAAAAAAAAAAAAAAAAAGGAGAAAAATGGGAAAAATCCTAAGAAAATCCTAAAAATGCTGCAATCCCAGGATTTCCTGCGTTCCAGAGGTTTCACCTTTCAGCTTTCCAACGCTTCCAAGCAAATTCCAGGTGGGAGTTTGATGTGACAAAAGCACTTTGCTTGGGATTCCCAGTTCTGAATTCCCTTGGGGCTCCCAATTCCAGCTGGAGGCTGCTCCTGGAGCTGCAGAAATCCTGGGATGCTGCCGCTGTTTAGATGGGAGACCTGCTGGGAGGTTTCTCCTGGAAAAGCCCCACATATGGATGGCCCGTGGAGATCCAAAGGCAAGGAAGGAGCAGGATTTGGGATTCCTCAGCCAGGGAATGGGGCTGGATGTGGCCCCCAGGCCATTCCCAGGATTAACAGCTTCCCAGATCCCACTAAAGCTGCCAAAATTCCAAAGTTTTCTACACCTCCCCTCAATCCTGGGAGTTTCTCCCTCCTCCCAGATGCTGATACCGAAGCTGCCGAAATTCCCAAGTTTTTCCACGTTTTCCCCTCGATCCCAGAATCCATAAATAGCCCCGGCATTTCCAGTGGCTCATCCTGCCTGTGCAAATTGGATTGCAAAGGGAAATGGGCTGCAGCCCGTGCTGAATTCCCGTTGTTATCCATCTTTCCCGAAGCCCTTCCCTGCAAACCCTCCGGAGCTCCAGGTGAAGTCATTAGGAAAGATTTCCTGACAAACCTCGGGAACACCGAAGGGTTCCGGGCATTTTTCCCCTTCCATCGGACAAGCCCTGACATCTCCACGCTCTTCCCAAATTTTTCCTTGGAGCCAATCCTGCTCCTTTCCTGCCCAGCACAGGGAAAGGCCGAGGTTTGTGTGGAATCGTGTGGTTTTATCCAGATTTATCAGATTTTGGAGGAATTTTGCTCAAAGAGGGGAAAAAATTGAAACTTTCCTGGAGTTCTTTTTCCTTTAAAGCTCCCCCAGAAAGGGAGAATGGCTTTTAACTGGAAAAGAGGAGGTTTCAATGGATTTGGGAAGGAATTCCCAGCTGGGAGGGAGGGGAATGGATGGGATGGGATTCCCAGAGAAGCTGTGGCAGTCCCTGGATCCCTGGAAGTGTCCAGGGATAGAGTTTGGAGCACCCTGGGATAGTGGGAGATGTCCCTGTCCATGGAATGGGAATGGAGGAGCTTCAAGGCCCCTCCCAACCCATCCCATCCCATCCCAGGATTTGGGAATTGACCAGGAGTTTCCCCAGGGATCTCTGTTAAATCCTCTTTGGTCTCTCCAAGCTGCCCCTTTATTCCCAACCACATTCCCAGGTCCTGTTCCACATCTCCTTCTTCCCAAAATCCCAAAACCACGGAGAGGGGCAGCCATCTGTGACTCTCCCTCAGCAAAACCAAATCCCTGGATTCCAGCAGAGGTTCCTGCCACGATCATCCCAACATTCCATCCCACAAATCCCCTTCACATCCACGTTATCCCGGGATTTCTCCCGCTGATTCCCTCGGACAATTCCCTCAGCCATTCCTGGGGGATCCGTGGATCCATTTTCATCTTCCCATTAAAAACCAGGAAGTGCTTCCAGGAAAAAATTCCATTTATTGACATGAAACGAGGATCACGGAATGTTCTGGATCTGCTCCCGACCCCCAGGATGGGCTGGAAAGGGAGAAGGATGATCCAGAGGATCCGAGATGGGATTGGCTCCGTTGCTTCTCACACAGAGATTTTAATTAACCCCACGGAGTAATTAGTGTGCTCACTGTCCCTGTGCCAAGCCAAATCCATGGATTTTGTATTTTCCTTATCCCAACATCAGCCTCTCCTGCTTAACACGGGGAGGATTTTTACAACCATAAAGATCCAGGAAAAAAAGGAAAACCACCAAAATCGCAAAAATCTGACAAGGAAATTGAGATTAAAACTAAAAAAATGATGGATTTTCCCATGAAATACGTGGATGAAAAAGGCTTTTGGGAGTCCAGTTCCACATCTGGGAAGGGCTGGAATCTGCCTGGGATGCTCGGAGCCAGCGCTGACGCTGGGATGAGTGACATTGGATTGGGGACACGGAACAGGATCAAGGGATCCCAGTAATTTATTGGGAATCAATGAGGCTGCACAGATTGAACAGCACTGCCACATTCCCATGGAACTGCAAATGGATCAGGAATGCTGGGAATATGCCCCCTAATTCCCCTAAATCCTCTTTTTCCCCTCCATTTAGTGCAGAAAAGCTGCATTTTCCAGGAGACTGATAGGTGCATTCCCTCAAAATTAGCCGGAAAGGGAAATTGGAATCATGGAAAAAGTTCCTCAGGATGGGATGGAGCCAGGAAGCTTCACTGACTCCCTGGATTTTTTTCAGGAATTTGGATTTTTGATCCCTGGCCGAGGAGGTTGGGAGAAGGATGGGGGCAGGGAGTGATTCCCAGAATTTAAGGGAAGTCAAGGGGAAAGGACAAATTCTATCAAAATATTCCTCACGTTCCAGTCTGCATTTCCAGCCTGGTTTTTAATTCCAAATCCCAAAAAAAAAAAAAAAAAAAAAAGCAAAAAAAAAAAAAAAAAAAAAAAGCAAAAAAAAAAAAAAAAGCTTTAAAGCCCCTCCCACACGGAATGCAATCACCCCCAGGAAAAAAAAAAAAGAGGGATTAGAGCTGGAGGCACACGGATATGGATTATTCCATCCTTTGGCAAATGGAAAATAAATCATCCCATTGGAGCCAGAGCCACGAGGGCAAGGAAGGGGGGCAGAAAAATGGGAATGATCCCACATGAATTCATCCCAGAGCATCCCTGGGATGGGACGGATCAGCTTCCCGCAGAATCGAGTGCTCCCAGAAAAAAAAAAAAAATTAAAAGGGGGGGGGGGGGGGGGGAAGGAACAACCAACAAATTAAATGGAAAAATCCAACAATGGATAATTAGCGGATGGAAAAGCAAAGCTGCAATTTAGGTGTCTCCAAAGGGAAATCCCAACAAGTGGCTCCGTGGATTTATTTTCCCTTTTTCCTTTGATCTCGCTGGCCGGGAGGAGAATTCCTACAAAACTGGAGCAAGCCAGAGCAGGAAAATCCCGGAGCGGAGTCTCCCCCTCTCCTGACCCCTTTCCCACCCCCGGGACTCATTAAACAGGGAAAATCCCGCGGGATCCAAAGGTTCTGGCAGTGAGCGCGCGGAGATGTTTTCCAGAGCAAATGCTGGGCCATAAATAATGGATCAGGAACGGGGCTGGAATGAATGGATTTATCCCCTCCGGAGCTCAGAGGAGGATGGGATTTCAGTGGAGTCCAAGGGTTTTTTTAGGAATAACCTTATTTTTGAGGATTTTCTTTCTCAGGCAGACTTCTGGAGTCGGGTGTCTATTCCCAAAAATTCCACATCATCCTATTCCCCACGGAATTCCAACATCCGGGCTGGCAGCGCTCGGGGATCTGTGGGACAATTGTGGAATTTGGGAAGAGCCCCCCAAATCCAGCTCCAAAATGAGCTCCCTGGAAATCACTGCTGCACCATTCCTGGAAGTATTCCAGGGCTTTTCCCATTTTTCCCAGTGGATAAACGGGACAGTGGAATCCTGCCCTTGGATTTTCAATGCAGCCATGGCTCATCCTGGGATCTCAAACCCTTGGGAGGGTTTCCTTGGAATGACCAAATCCAGGGATTTCTGGGATTTGGCCTCGTCCAGGCTGTGCTGGAGACTTTGGATCTTTGCCAGGATTTTGCCTGGGCTCCCTTTCCATTCCTATGGAATGTGGGCGGACCTGCCACCATCCAGCCCTGTGTCCGTGACTTCCTCTGGAATTATTTCCTTCTCGATGAACCGAAATTCCATCCCGACCTGAAATCCCAATTATTTCTGTGGGGAGGAGAAAGGATGGGAGAGAGGGAAGTGGTTTTCCAGGAAAATCCCAGGATCTGGCAGACTTTGAGCCACCCTCATTCTGCCTCTGGAATTTTGCTGAGTAGGAGTTCATGGATCCCATGGAGGCTCACGGATCCCATGGATCCTATGGAGGATCATGGATCCCATGGATCCTATGGAGGCTCATGGATCCCATGGAGGCTCACGGATCCCACGGATCCCATGGAGGCTCACAGATCCCATGGATCCCATGGATCTCATGGATCCCACGGATCCCACGGATCCTATGGAGGCTCATGGATCCCACAGATCCCATGGAGGCTCACAGATCCCACAGATCCCATGGAGGCTCACGGATCCCATGGACCCTATGGAGGATCATGGATCCCACGGATCTCATGGATCTCACAGATCCCACAGATCCTATGGAGGATCATGGATCCCATGGATCCCATGGAGGCTCATGGATCCCATGGATCTCATGGATCCCATGGATCCCATGGATCCCATGCCATGTCCCACGTCACAAATCCATCTTGGATTCAAGGACATTCCCAGCTGGAATCTGCTGGAATGAGCTGTTGGGATAAGGGAGGAGATGCCTCTTGTTCCCTTCCACTGATTTTCCAGCTTTCCCTGTCATTCCCACTTCTCCTCGCGACCTTCCGTGGAGGACAGGCACGGATACAAGAAGAGCTCCCTAAATTCCATTAACTTCCCAAAAATCCCTCTGCCTTTCAATCCAGGCCGCCTGAATTCCCAAATAATGAAATCTCCCGTCAGGATGATATGATCCAAAGTGACATTGGAGAAAGAGAGGGGGGAGGAAAAATCAGGATTAAAAAGGGAGCCAGGGAGAAATGGGTTGTCCTGGCAACTGGCGATTCCTTCCCAGCATTCCCAGATTATTTCATGGAATGGATGTTTTCCAATTAAATTGATAAAAGGTGGAATTTAGCTGAGGGTGACCACTTAAGCTGTGGTTGAAAAAAAAATTCCTTCTCCAATAATTGGAATGATTTTTTATTTTTTTTTTTTACCATGGAAGGATTTAATCACGGCCTGGATTTGCTGAAAAAGCAATAATTCCATCCTTTTTTTTTTTTTAATGGAGCCAATTTATTTTCCCTTCGAACAATCCGAGAGGAAATAGGGAATAAAGCCTAAATCAGCCCAGCGGATTAGGAAGGAGCAGCTGTGAGCCTCTCCCATGGAATGATCTAATTCCAAGGTAATTATCCCGGATTTTTAACGCTCCGCTAAAATCCCACCATCAGCATTTTCGGGATTGACAGGCTGGGAATTGGCGCCAAGGAGCCAAGTGGGAACCTGCAGAGCTGCCCAGCTTCTCCTCCAAGGTCAAGGATGCCAGAACATCCTTGGAAAAGCTGCCAGAATCCATAAATCTCCCTCGATTCCAACATCTCCTCTCCAGGAACTGCCGGAAATCCGGCATGGAAGGGACAGGGAAAACAGCGAGACCACACCCGCCAGGAGGGGGGTTCTGGAATAATTCTGGGAAAAAGGAAGAGCAAGAAGCATCGGATTGGGTTGTAAATCCCTAAAAATTGGAATAGTGCTGATCCTGCCGGGATTCCAGGGCGGAGCTGGAGCCTCTGGAAAGGCTGGAAAAGTGTTTGAACTCCAGGAGCTCTGGAGATAAACAGTCCAAATTAGGATCCAAACATTCCAGGCTCCCTAACAAAGCCATCCATTTGGGAGAAGCCTTTGGAAAACAAGGAATCCACGGGACAGGAAAACTTTGGATAACGGCTCCGAGTGCCCTTCCCTGGACTGAGGGAGAAACAAACCCAACATTCCTTGGAAGAGCAGCTCCTCAGAGTGCTGCTCATCCCAGGAAATCCGTTTGGATCCAAATCCGTTTGCATTGGGAAGAGGGAAGAGCCCAGGCGGGGAGGGAGGAATTGGATGGAATCTTCATCATCCAAAGCCAACGCAGGAAGGGGAATTTTTCAGAGGAATGAGCAGCTCTGAGCAGCTCCCCCCTGTGCCTCATCATCCCCAAATTCCCACTTTTCCCAGGCTTTTCTCCCCAAAATTCCAAGGTCAAGGGGATCCCCTTGTTCCTCATTGTCCCGCCACAAAATTCCCACTTTTCCCAGGTTTTTCTCTGAAAATTCTAAGGTCGAGGGGATCAATAATCCCCTCGTGCCTCATTATTCCACTACAAAATTCCCACTTTTCCCAGGCTTTTCTTCCAAAATTCCAAGGTCAAGGGGAGGGTGAGGAAGAGGAGGCAGCAAGCAGCACATGAGAGGCCAGGGCTGGATTTGGGATGAAAAACTCCCAAAAAAAGACTGGATCAAGTTGGGAATTTTTGCTCCAAGCATTCAAAAAAACAAACCAACAAAAAACCCCCTCTCTGGAGTAGCAGGATTTTTTTTTTTTCCCATTAAAAATTCCCGGGATGATGATGGGAAAAGGAGCTTTTTGTGCCCTTCCAAGGCGGTGGCCCGGGCGGGATCAGCGCCATCCGTTGCCATGGGAATGATATTCCCAGGAAAGCGGCTGGAGGTGGAGAGGGAACCCCAGAGATCCATTAGCAACAGGTTGCCATGGCAACGGCACCAAGCTCATTAATTCCTCCTTTCCTTCCCCCCATCCCCCCCCAAAAAAAAAAAAAAAAAAAGATAACCCAAACCCCCCAAACAACTTTTCCTGGGCGTGGGGTGGAAAATCCTTGGGGAATTTCACAGGGAATGCGCATGGAGGAAGGAACAGCACCGGAATTCCCGCTTGTCTCCCCAGATCACCTTTTCTGACTGGAATTTCAAATAAAATGAGGATTTTAGGGATAATTCCCTTCTTTTTTTTTTTTTTTTTTTTTTGTGGCCTGAGAGTTGCTCGCAAAGGGAATAAGTGAGATTTTTCCATCAAAACTGAGGAAAAGCAAAAAATTCTGTCGTTTTCTCCCCTCCATCCTCTCATGACCTGCCAAATCCCAATTCCTGGGATAAATTTGTTCTCCCTGGATTCAAACTGGGAATTCCCTCCTCATCCTAAAAAAAGAAAAAAAAAAAGGGTTTGGAAAGGTGTTCCAAGAGGAGCAGGATGTGGAAAAGATGGAAAAAGGGAGATTAAGGAGGATGGGATCCAAACTCTGCTTTGGAATTCCCTCCTGGCATTCCCAGGAAACACAAAGTGCTCCTGGAAAATCCCCTGGCTGGAGTTTTCCCAGCACTTCCAGGGAATCTGGTTGTCCTGTGGATATCCCAGTTCAGGTGGGAGAGGAATGGTGGGAATCTGACTTGGAAAAGACAGGGAAGGAAATGGGCTTTGGATAAAAATGGGGAAAATTCGCTGCTCTAACGGCAAAATTCCTGGGAATGAGGGAAGAATTGGAGCAGAATTCTGTTGGGAGCTGCTGAAAGGAAATTCCCTGGAAATCCCCCACTCTGGGATCAGGCAGCACAGGGAATATTAAAATATTCCTGTTTTTCCGGCCCAGTTGAACTTTTCTCCATTGTCACCTCTTGTTCCCAACTGGAATTGAAGGGACAGCAACACTTGATCCCTGAATTACAGAATTCCCAGGAAATTCTGTCCCTTCCATACTTTTACACCTCTTTCAATCCCCAGAATTCCAGGCAGGATCCAACCCATGGGACTTGTGCTGAGCTCAGCTGGAAAAGAGCCTTTTCCTCACTTCCTTCTCCTCCTATTCCACAGGTTTTTCCTCCAAATTAAACCTCTGGAATTCCAAACCCTTTCCCAAATCTGCAGTTTCCCACATCAGAGCTAAGCCCAACCCCACTCCTAAGATTTTTTCCTACAGAATTCAAGGAATTCGGCAGTGCTTGGGATATGAAGTGTTCCAGAGCAGTTTTTTTTATAATGATTGGGATTTTTCTCCGAGCCTGGCCTGGGATGCCGGGAATGCTCTGGGATCCAAGGGATTTCCTGGGAATCCAGGAATGCTCTGGGATTAACGGGATGCTCCAACCTAGAACACCAGGAATGCTCTGGGACACTGGGAATCCAGGAATGCTCTGGGGTTAAAGGGAAGCTCCAGGACACTGGGAAGGAAGGTGGAAAATGCTCAGATCCCAAGCACTGATCCCAAAAAGCATTGCTAGGAAATCTGGGATCAGATCCAAAGGATTTGGGTCTAACAGTGGCAGTTGAGGGGAATATTCCAGGATCTTCATTCCAAAGGCTGGGAGGAGCTGCTGGATCTGGGAGTTTGGGATAGAGCAATTCCAGCCATTCCAAAGGGAAACCAGCCCCGCCCCTTGGGTGGGAATTCCCTCATTCCTGCCATTATCCCAAGCTTCTCCAGCCCTCTGCAAACAGCATCTGGAAGTTCTTGGATCCGCCAGGATGTAAATCCAAGCGTTGAGGCCATCCCAGATAACTCCACTTTTATCCAGGTTCTTCCAACCTGGAGAGATCCCATTCCTGGCAATATTTACGGACTGGTGAGAACTTCCATGGAAAACCCAAGTTTTTCCCAACATCCAGAATAAAAGGAGCTCGGGACAGGCTCCCAGTGAAAAAACAGAACTTTGGGAAAAGCTTTTGGCTTCCCAACCCTCTGGAAAAGGCAGCACATCCCAGAATTCCAGAGAATTCCCAGAATTACAGAGAAACCAACCCCACGGGATGCACAGCCGGACCGAGCTCATCCCTCTTGGCAGCCCCGGCCCTGGAACCTTTTTAGGGATTCTGGTCCCGCATTCCCAGGCAGACAGAATCCAGGGATGTCTGGAGCAGCAGGGATTGTTGGCACTGGACGGCTCCAGGAGCCTTTGGAAGGTGCAGAAATCCTGGAGCACGTCCAGCAGGAGCTGGGATCAGGACAGGCTGCCGGGCCAAAGCAGTCCTTGATGCTTCCCTGATTCCCAAATCTCCTGATTCCCAAATCTCCCTGATTCCTGACTCTCCCTGATTCTGGAGTCTTGGGAAAGGCGGGGTTAAGCCCAGCTTAAACTCGGGCCTAAAGCGACTCCAGCAGGGATGATCCCGCCTTGTTTGCCCTGGGAAGCTGGAGATGGATTTGGGATCGGCAGCCCTTGGAATGAGCCCTTTCCCAATGCCAATCCCAAAGGATTCCCGTTTGTGGCACACAATCCCACATTTTGCTTTGTCTCCCGTCCTTCCCTCCCTGTCATTCCCAGGAAAGGAGGTGTCAGCTCCTCCTTGTCTGCATATCCTGGGAGACAGGAGCAGAAATCCATGGAAACACCTGTGCTCTCCTCCCAAATCCCCCAGGAATTCCTGGGACAGCAGGAAAATCCAAACAAACAGGCGGAGAGGATCAAAGAGTTTGGGTACAATGAGCTCCACGGGAATCCCAGGGGATGCTCTTCCCAAAACATCCCTGTTTGTCACATCCATCCCTCAGGAATCCCAAAAATCCCCACTGCAGCTCCTGCTTCCAGCAAGAGCTCCCAGGATTTTGGATATCCGGGCAAATCCTCCCTGCCAGGATGGAGGGAAGGGCTTGGGAGCAGTGACCCAGCTGGAATTCCAGCCTGGAATAGCTGCACACACACAGAGCCATCCCATTCCTCTGGATTTTCTGGGAAAAAAACAGCCAAATACTGGGAGCATTGTGAGCTGACACAATTCCCATCTGTCCATGCAAAGGGGGAAAATGAGATCCCGGAGCCGAGCATTTCATCCGCTGCCAAATCCCTGCTCCTGCTGCCGTGCCCAGACCGGATTTTTAGCCGGGGAAAATAAGAGGGAAAATTGTCTTTTCCAGCTGCTTTTTGTCAAAAGTTTCCCGGACTGCTCCAGAGTCATTCCCAGATTTCCAGGGATGTCAGGAAGAGCCCTGGACACGGAGCTCACCACCCTCAAATTCCCTTCCCTTGCTGCTTCAGGAAAAGGATTGGAAGTTCTGGAATTAAATCCTAGGTGGGATCATGGAATATCCCTGGGATGACTTCCCTCCTACCCCAGGCAGTGAGATATTCCCTCTGAAAGTGTCCTTTCCTTCAGATCCCAAGGATTTGGGGATATTGGGGATTTAGGGATTTGCCCCAAGCAGTAGCTGCTGCCTTAAGAGTTAAGAGCAAAATCCGAGTTTCCAACATCTGTGGAAATATTTGGAAAATGTTCCTGGCATGAGGAATTCCAGCCTTGGAGTGCTGGGCAGGGGATGGAATTCCGAGGGATGAAAGGAAAACACACCTGGATGGCTTTGGATGGGCACCCCGGGGATTCCTCCTGCATTTCCAGCAGCCTGAGGAGATCTCAGACTGGGAATTGGGAGGAAATCCAAGGAAAACTCAGAGTGGGAAGCAGGAATTCTTGGCTGCAGCAGGGATTGGGAAACAAATCTCAAATCCATGCAAACACAGCGAGAAAATCCCAGAAAATCCCAGGAAATCCCAGTTTATTGTCAGCAAGCAGGAGCCATCCCAGTTGTTCCAATGGAATTGTCCCACCTGGAGCTTGGAAGATTCAGGATTTGGCTCCCAAGGGATCAGCCCAAACACAAAGTTTAAATCAATCTAATCCCATTTTTCCATTAAATAATTCCCTCCAGGAATAAACAGATGTAGGAGATCCAATCCAAAGGAAAATGAGGAAGCTTGATCCCAATTTTAGGTGGATTTAAAAAAAAAAAAAAAAAACCACGGGAAAGTCGAAGCCCAGCAGGGAAACAGAGGGAAAATCCACTGGGATTTCAGGGAAAATCCCATTTGGATCAGGGCTTGTATCCCAAAAATGATGTTTGGGTTGTTTGTCTGCTGTGATCCCTGATTTTGGGGTGGGAGTTGGGGTGACCCTGGAGCTCGGGAAGAGATTCCTGCACCCAGAAAATCCAGGAATAAATCCAGGGAATGCTCCTGCACAGCAAAAGTGACCCCAGAGTGTCCCTGCTGGGATTAATTGAATTAACACGCTCCTAATTAACGCTCTCACCTCCCCAAATCATCGTTTTTCCTCAAGAATTCCCAATTGGAATTGGTGTTATCGAGCCAAACCTCTGGGAGCAGCGGGGAGGCAGAGCAGGATCTTTTCCAGGATCATTTTTCCAGGTTGTTCTCAGCATTCCCAAAGGCAGCGGCGCCGTTCCAGCTCCTCCATCTGCCCCATCCCCGTTTTCCCGCTGATGCCTCCGGCTGGGAATGTTTCCCGGGAATGCTCCGGGCTCTGTAAGCTGATCCTGCCCCACCTGTCCCCTCCAGAACCCGGCTCCAGCTTTTTTTAGCCATTCCAAAGCCTCCCGGTGACCCCGTCCCCGCCTCGGCTCCGCACAAATCACGTTTTTCGGGAAGGTTCCCACCTGCTCCGGGCCACAGGGCTGGGATGGCGCCGATCCCTGAAAATATCTGGAGGGGCTGGGTGGTTCTTGGAAAATCTGGGTTGGAAAGGGAGATTCCCATGGGATTTAGGGGATGGAATTGTGGGTGTCACGTCCAAAGGCAGCTCCTGTTCCCAGATCGTCCCGTGGGATCGGCCCCAAGGAGCTGCTGGAAATTGGAGCCTGGAGCTGGAATTTCACAGGAGGAGAATTCCCAAACCAACAAACACAGGGAGAGGGGGGATCTGGGATGGCTCTGATTCCCAAAAATATCTGGAGTGGCTGGCAGCTCTTGGAAAATCTGGGTTGGAAAGGGAGATCCCCGGGGGATTTATGGGATGGAAGCACAGTTGGAATTTTGGGTGTCACATCCAAAGGCAGCTCCTGTTCCCAGATCATTCCATGGGATCCGCCCCAAGGAGCTGCTGGAAATTGGAGCCTGGAGCTGGAATTTCACAGGAGGAGAATTCCCAAACCAGCAAACACAGGGAAAAGTGGGATATGGGAAATGGAGGGCTCGGAGCGAGACCTTTCCCTCTTCCCACTAAAGAAATCCCAGTGGGAGCAAGGAAATCTTCCCTGGAAAAAACAACAAAAGCCCCACCCAAGGAGGGCACCTCGGGAGAATCCAAGGATTTGGGGAGCATTCCCAGTCTCATCTCTCCTTTCCATAAATCCTAAGGCAATCCCAACACTCTTTTTTCCTGGTTTATGGATTTGTGTTTCGGGAAGGGCAGGAAGAGAATCCAAACCCACACAGCCAGAAATTCCCTCTGTGGGATCTTTTCCCTCTGGGAAAATCTCCCAGGAATTCCAGCCCTCACCTCACTGCTGCTGCTCCAATCCCCTCACCCAGCTGCTTTCCAAGGGAATTTTTCCATGGAATTTTTCCCAAGCTCCCTCTGGTCCAGCACACCCAGATCCCGCTCTGAGGTAGCCCCAAAAATCCCAACCAGCTCTTCCCAAAAAATATAAATGAAGGATTGGATTATGGAGGTGGGGAAATGGGGATAAATCCCAGCAAGGAGCTCATCCCTGCTGCTGTGAGCTCAGGAGCTTCACTCCGCTGCAATCCAGGCACAGAAATCCCGGGAATTCTGTGGAATTCCTGTTAATTATCCATCCCCTGTTAACAATCCATCCCCATTTCCAGCTGATGTTCTGCTGGATGGGGAAGTTTGGGAAAGTGCTGGGAATTCCCAATGGGAAAATCCAAGCCCAGCCTGAGCACACCTGAACCCTCTCCCCAAAAAAATCTGCCTTGGAATTCTCCTCCTGCCAGAGGAGGTTTTGGGAATGCCAAACCCGCAGACTCCCCCAAATCCAAAGGAAACTGCTTTTTCCTGCCACAGACTCCCAAAGTTTTCCAGCACCTGGATTAGGGAATAAATCCACCCTGACTCACCCCTGGCTGAGACAACACAGTGCCCTCCCCAAGGCCGGCTCCATCCCATTTTTCTTGTGGAATTCTCATTCCCTGGAATGTTTAAGCACCGACTCCTCCTTTCCACCCTCATACATCTGAGTTTCCCCCCTCAGGGTTGGAAATCCCAATTGCAGTCGCCCCAAATCCCGTTTTTCCAGCATCCAGGCTCTGGGGAATGCCGGAGGGAGCAGCCAGGATGGCCCTGCCGATGTCAGGCCTGGCTCAGCCAGCCAGGAGCACTTCAGGAAGAGGAATTTAATCCCAGATTTCCTGGGAGCAGAGGCTTCACCCAGCAAGGGCAGAGCCAAGAAATCAGCTGGGGCCGAGCAGCTCCATTTTCCAGAGGAAAGGAACGGGGAAAGGGATTTTTCCCGACTAAATCCAACCCTTAACGAATCCCTGAGTGTTTTTAGGAATCGCCACAGAACCAAAGTTGGGAAACATCTTGCTGCAAAAAAAAAAAAAAAAAAAAAAAAAAAAAAAAAAAAAAAAAGGAGCCCCAAATCCATAAAAACTGTGGGATTATTCCTGCAGCTGGCAGCCCGAGGCAGCATTCCCGGCAGGAATGTGCAATTCCTGCTGGGCCGGGGGCTGGGGAGAACAAGGGGAGCTGAGGCAGATCAATAATCGGCCGATTAATAAATAATGGGGTTAATAAACGAATAAATAACGGGGAGAGAGGCAGGCAGGGATGGGGGGGGGAGGGAAAAGCAGGAATTCTCCACACAAAGCTCACTTCCCAAAGATTCCCGGCCCAGACTGACAACTCTCGCTCTCACGCAGCATTCCGGGGGAAAATTCCATCTCCTGGGTGTCACGAGCCGGAGGAAAACGCTGCCGGGCGATTATTTAACATTCCTAAAGCCAGGAAAGGACACCGGGAGCGGCGGAGGTTTAAGGGATTCACTGTTCCCTTCCTTCCCTGCAACTTGCAGCAGAACAAAAGCGGAGGGGACTTTTTCGGGAATGTGCCTTTCCCAAAGCAACTCCAGCTCCATTTTTCCACGTCGGGAAAGCTCCCGTGCACTCGCGGCTCTTATATAAACACGGAGGGGCTGCTGCCCCCCCGGCATTCCAATAAAATCAAGGTCGCCTCTGGAATTCTGATGGTTCCCCACCCCGGAGAGCCGCGAGTGGAGTTGAGGGATTTTTTTTTTTTTTTTTTTTGGGAATTTCGGGGTGGGGGGCGCGGCTCCGAACCCCCCGAGCGGCTCCGTCCTGCCCGTCCCGGAGACTCGCACGGAGCAGCTGCGGGACCTTGGCGCGTCCCCAAGCCGGGGGACAGCGGGGACGCGCACCGGGGACAGCGGGGACGCGCTCCCGGCGTGTCCCGCCGCCACCAAACCAAACCCCCCCCGGTGCCCCTCCGCCAGCCGGGATCGGGGACACGGCGGGGACGCGCCGCTCCGCCGGGATGCTCCGGGCGCGGGGAGGGTCCCGGGGGTGCCGCGGTGTCCCGGGGGGCGTCCCGAGGGAAAGGATATGGATTACAGACCAGCCTGAGGCACCAGCTGCGCGGGCGGGTGGTTTGCTTGAGGCAGAAGAAGGCGGTGGGTGCCAGCGCCGGGTAAGGCACCTGCTCCTCCTCCTCGGAGCCCAGCTCGGCGGGCGGCTCTCGGCCGGGGGAGCCGCTGCCGGAGCCGGAGCCGCTGCCGGAGCCGGTGCCGGCATCCTCGGGCGGCTGCTCGGCGGGGCGGCGCGGCGCCGGCAGCGCCGTGATGGGCACCCGCACCTCGGCCGGGCGCGGC
>VZUI01036071.1:0-53445 GCA_013401135.1 Cettia cetti | reverse complement strand
TTTTCCCCTCCCCCCCCGCGGTGCGTGCGGCGCGGCACGAGCGCTCCCGCCAACCGCTGCCGCCCGCGTGCGCGGGGAGCGCCCCTGCTCCGGCAGCTTCCCGACACCCGCCGCCGGTGTTCCCGTTTGGGAAAGCGCCCCTGTTCCCGCGGCTTCCCGACACCCGCCGCCGGTGTTCCCGTTTGGGAAAGCGCCCCTGCTCCGGCAGCTTCCCGACACCCGCCGCCGGTGTTCCCGTTTGGGAAAGCGCCCCTGTTCCCGCAGCTTCCCGGCACCCGCCGCCAGTTTCGCCGTCGAGGTCCTGCCTTCCTCATGCTATAGGGAAGGGGTCCGTTGCCTGCCCGGCCACGGCGCTGCTTTGCCGGATGGAGGATTTGGTATTATAAATAGCCTAAACCCCCTCCCCAAATCCATGAAGGATCAGTGTTATGGATTGTTGTATTGCACAAATGTAGCTAGTTCTTGTTGCACTGTCCCTGTTTATAGAAGTGTTTGTAAAACCCACCTTCCCAGAAACCCCTGTACCTGTATACCTGACACCACCTGGGGTCCACCTCTCCTGGGGTCTGCCCCCATTGGCCGGCAGAGCCTCTCCCCTCCTCCCTCCTTCACCGAGGGCATCAAGCCCGGTTCCGAGGTGGCTCTGCCTCTTTTTGGATCCCCGGGACCGCATGGTGTAGCTTCTGCATTAAAGAGCAGGACTGTTCCTGGGGAGCTGAGAGCGCCTTTTGTCTTTTGCCTCTGTCCTCGCCCCGGTTTCCTTCCGAGGTTGATCTGCTAGCCAGGCTTGGACCCTCATAGAGTGGGAACTGGGGCAATGGATTATTGCATCCACTGGTGTTGGAAGGCCTCCTCTGGGCCAGCCCATCATGTGCCTCTTAAAAGCCTTCAAGTCACCACATATATTCTGTTAAAAATGTGTGTTCTTCTGTTTTCCCTGTCCGCGGCCCTAGTTTTCATTTTCCAGCTGAAGTGTATTTGCCCTGTGATTCCCAGCAGGATTTGTGGTTGTACTGAGCAGCACCAAGAGCTGGCAGTGGTGGCAGCACCCACAGCTAGGGCAGCTCTGCGTCCCAAAGCCTGCAATGGGACAGGAAAAGTCTGGGTCCCTGAGGACAGGACAGACATGTGTCCTGCAGCTCTCTGGTGGCTGCTGGCCTTGCCAGCAGCATCCCAACCCACCCTGCCCCCTGACACAGAATGTGGACAGCAAAAAGCACTTTATCCTGCTGAATTATCTCTATTTGTTCCTTCCCTGGTTTCTCAAGACATTACATCCTCAAGTGTCCACACAGAGAATCATCTTGAATCTCTGGGCTCCTTCTGCTGTCAGCTTCATTTTGCCACTGGGGTTTATTTTTTAATCCATTACAGCTCTTCTGAATCCTTGCCCTTCCCTGCTGTCCATGTAGTTTCTAAAGCTTCACCACACTGTGCTCATCCTTGCTCTCCATTACTGCACATTTCGTGTCCGTCAGCTTTCCTAGCACTACCACTTCCCAGCCCATCAAATAACAAATTAAAAGGCTCTCCCTGGCCAGCGCTTTGTGCAGCACAGGTTACCAGCAGCCTTCTCTCTGTATTTGAGTGAGACCTGCTGTGCTAGAACTCTGGCCTCTGCTGTATGATGGTAAGGAAAATGCTGATAATTCAAACTGCAAATTGAGTTCTAACATTAAAGAGTTCTGTTCATGAAAGGCAATCCATCGTGTGACAGAGAATGAAAAAAAATTGTGAAAATGCCATCGGTGACTAAAAAGCACAGTTGAGGTGGCACAATGGGGACACAGGGTTTGTGCCTCTCAATTGCATGGATCCTTCTCAAGAAAAACCTTCAGGGAATTGTAAACCTAGGAAAATACTGTTGTATTTTGCATGTGTTCCAGTTGTGCTGTAGCTGGGAAGCGGCTTGTGTTTGTCTCCTTCTGCTTGTTGTAACACATGCAGTTCCTGCTCAAAGCACTTACTTGCACAGCCTTAGTCATTGACAGCAGAGACTTTTAATTGAGTAATAGCATCTGAAGGCAGCACAGCAGCCTCGCCAGGGAAGAAGCAGTCACAGGGAAGTAGAGTGGGATCATTTCTCCTGACCCCCAACAGGGTGTTTCCCATGTCACACACCACAGACTGCCTACAGTTCCAAGTGGCCCAGGGGTCCTCGCTACAGCTCGTGGCTGCAAGACCAGTTGGAAAAAGTGATGTTATAGGTCTGTAGACTTGTGCTAGAGGGAAAATATGCTTGACTTGTGCTAGAGGGAAAATATGCTTGATTATGTTCCCCTTGCTGAGCTAAAAATGGAAACTAAAGTTTTTTAAATAAATCCTTGGAACTCTCACCAAAGCCACCTGGTTTGCCTTTTTCCGCTGCTGCCAGCTGAGGCAGTGTTGGATGAGGAAGGAGCACCTTCATCCTCACATCGAGTATCAGGGGTCTGAACCCCACAAAGCCTGAGCCCCCAGCCCTGGCAGCCTTAGAGCTTCTCCCTCTCTCCCAACTTCTACTTCTCCCACTTTATTTCCCTTCCCAAGGCTGCACCAAGGTGAATAATAAAGCAGTTAACATTATCCTGCTTCTTTATACTTGTGCCCACACCCAGTGATTTCCCCGTGGGTTTCACCCAGCAGCACAGCTTCCTGAGCACTGCACAAGCAAGATCCTCGGGATGATCCACGCTGGCTGCAGTTTCCCTCCTTGGAGGTAGTAACCTGGAACAAAACCCAGGTAGCCTCAGAACTCCATTCCACAGAGCTCAGAGCAGCCTCCCCATGTCGGTGACTGCAGGATGCTGCTGTCCCTGCCCTGCCTGGCTGTGGCAATGTGGCTCCCTCCCAGCAGGGCCATCCTGCTCCAATGCTGCTGCTGCTCCTGTATTCTCCGAGGACCATGTGGTTTTATAAAGGCCTGTTTAACTCAGATGGCTGGCAAACACTTCAGAGAAAACCTTTCTTTGTTGGAGATAGACAACGCCTTTGTTCCGAGGTAGGAAGGAGCAGATGTAAGTGGCTGCAGTGGAGTGTTGAGAAGGCCTTGCTCTGGTTATCTTATCCTTTTGGCTGGGATGACAAGAAGACTCAAACATCCTGTGTGAGTAGCAGGGAAAATAATTAATACTGGAGACAGAAAACAACAAAAGGTCATGCAGGCAGTTCTCCCCCATTCCCTTTTTGTAGGTAATTATGCCATAAACCATTCAAAAAAGACTGAAGAGAGAATATTAGAGGCTCAAACAGTTTTCCCAATATTTACCAGTAGCTAAAAATAGACCAAAGCAGTTGTCTGGGGTGCAGCTCTACAGTTACTGTATTTTGGCAGCAGCATCTGGTCTGGCTGCATAGAGCAGCAGGCTACTGTAGCAAACACACAGAGCCTAACAAATGGGAGAGCACTAAATAAATACAGATAATTACAATCAGAGCTGCTGTGCAGGGGCCGAGAGAAGATACATGGGAAGAAGTGAAAGACTGTGATAAGATGCATATAAGACCTGTGTAAGGATGCTTCTCTGTCCCATCTCCCTGCTCTGTTGTGAAGGACAGAACAGTCAGAGCTGCCACAACCCCAGATTGTCCCAAACCACAGCAGCAGGCATGGCGAAACGCCCCACCAGGGAGGAATCTAGAGAGCTCTGCCAGGTGTGTCTGTTACCAGCTGATGGAAACGGCGGCAGCAGCCCCTGGCCAAGGGCAGGAGCACGACCAGAGGGATTCACCCAGGGGAGCAGCAGAGACACAGAAGGTATTTATAGTCAGGGTTATATACAGGGTATCTGAGAAATAATGGGGGGAAAGGGATATAAGGGATGACCACGAAGAATAGAGGTGGGAAGAAAGAGAATAAAAGAAAGCAGGAGGACCAACAAGGAATATTTCTTGGCAGGTTAATTTCCGAATGTAAAAGTGATGATAAATCCACGGCTGACACTGTGCCTTTTACAAGGACTGTGGCCCGGCTGGCACGGAGTGTGAGTGCGAGGGGCGCTTTGAGGCTGCCGTGCGGCGGAGCGGGCTCCGTGCGGGCGGACCCTGCGGGGACAGGGACACGCTCCCAGCGCGCCGGCAGAGCCGGGGCAGCGCTGGACAGCCAGGCGGCGGGAAGGACAGTGCAGACGTGCCGCCCCCCACACTGTCACGCTGCGTGTGGGCCAGCTGCCGAAGGGGACATCTCGTTTCTGGCCGCGGGTATCGGATCGCGCAGCAAGTCCCGCCGGCCGCCCCGGCACACTGCCTGCGTGTCTGCCAGCAGGGACGGCTGTGACCGCGGCCTCTGCCCAAAGGGAGGACAAAACCACGGTCCTCACGTGCTGTCCCCAACTGATCTGAGTCAAAAGTCAAATTCTTCCTCGCCTGCATCTTTCGTATTCTCTTTCAGAAGCAGATCGAGCTTTTGGTGCATGGGTAAGCATCCAAGGAATGGGGAAGCAGCCTGCACAGCGTAAGGAAACACAGGTTACAGCAAAAGGAAAGGCTTTAAGAGAAGAGCCACAAATCCTGTTTCCTGCTCTCTTTTGGACCCAGCGTGCTGATAGAATAAACACAAGCTGCCATTTTCTTTTTCTTCACTCCCAAAAATATATTTCTAAAAAACAAAACAAAACAAAACAAACAAACAAACAAAAAAAACAAAAAAAGAACAACAAAAAAAAAAACCTACCCAAAAAACCTATCTGCATCAAAGACTTTGTAAGCCTTGGCAGTACTACAGGGAGAAATCACCACTCAAACAGATTTGTTATGAGTATGTGAAACTTAGTGTTTACTGAACTAAAAGAATCCAATTCACAAATATTGGTTACAGGTGTGTACTGTCCACAGGTCCACTGTAATAGAAATAAAAAAGTAAGTGATAGTGATAAGTGTGACATACTAGTGCACCATCTGCTTGCTTGACTGCACCATCTGTTTTTTCTACTGCTGCTATTTGTGCCCTGATCCTATTTTAGTGCCACCAGGAGATGCATTTAAAAACCAGCAAAAATTAAAATTACATGCTATTTATTTATTGTTCTGCTTAAGAGGATGTCTTCATTGTTTTCAGTGTTCCCTTGACCTCAGCATTACTGTTAGCTAAGGCTACACGTATTTTCTGACACACAGTGTATTAAAGCATTAGCAATGCTGATGGATGCTCCCCTCTTTTGGTCATCTCAGGACGTGTTGGGGCAGCTATCAAGGCTATGTGCAAACGTGTCTCATCCTGAGTTGTCTTCCATGTGTGAACAACCCTGCAGTGTTTTCATGCAGCACTCAGGTTCTGGAAGACATTCTGTGTGACCAGAGACCACCTTCTGCACCTCTGGACATGGTTCCTAGTGGGGCTGATTGGTACCACAGGGGCAGCAGTGGCCTGGCAGTGGCAGTGGCTCCCCCAGTAACAACACTGGCATCTCCCCTGGAACATTGTCCATGGGCACCCAAGTGTTGTGCAGCACCACGTACAGAACGGTGCCAAGCCCCAGGGAGGGCTCTGGGGGGTGGTGGGGCTTGTGGCTGATCACAGTGTCCTGCTGTCTTGTCACATGTGTCACCTTTTTTGACATCAAATGACATAAGATCCTGCTTTTTCCCACACTTCACCCTGGCTCTGGATTACCCAGCTGATATCAGAGGGCTCTCTGCATGGCTCAGATGTACAACCTCTGTCCCCCCCTCTTGTTTGATAATGTGAAACACTACTGAGCACCTTCAACAGCTCCCCCAACACCCCTTCCTAGGAATGGGCTCTTCTTATGTGCCTGGGAACGGCCGAGACATCCCAGACCTGGCTGTCTGATGAAAAGGTGCTGCTGCTTGAGGTCATGTCTCTAAGCACACCCTAAAATAAGAGTCCTTGTTACTTCTGGTCTCGTGCCTTATCTGTATCCCAGCTGCCCTTCCCCACCCACTTCCAGGGTGAGTCCTGACGCTGCTGCACTTCTGGGGGTTTAATCACTCACATATCCCTGCTCCACATCATCCACTCTGCAGGTTTTCCATGTTCTCCTCCCTGGAGCTGCATCTCCTATGCTTTCCTTCCCTAGCCCTGCCGAACAAGCCTTTCCCTCTCCCTTCCTGGCCTTCCTCTGGTAAAATATTAAGAATAAGGAACATCCCTGTAAAAATGTCACTATCAGGGGTTGCAGTTATTGACTGTCACTGAAAGTCAGACAAATGAGAGCACTGAGCAGGGTAGGAGACCAGCCAGGGCGACCCTGAGCAGAAGTAAACACAAAGCTTGTGTGGAAGAGAATGAGACAGATGAGAAAGACACTTTCAAACTACTGTCCTTGGCACCAAACATGCCTCTACTGCTGCTCTCCTGCACATGGGATGTCCTCATGGACACCAAGGCTCAGCCCTGCTTGATGTGTTCTTGCCAGGGGTGAAGAACCTGGCAATGGGGCCACCAGTGCAGTGGGAGGGTGTAACGCAACACTGTCCCGAGGGAGAAGCAGTGATCACCATGGAGTTGAAGCAGGAAAAGAGGAAGTTTAATTTTTTTACAGCTTATATAGATTTCTAAAAAGGAGACCAGATTGGAAGACTGAGGTTCAACCTCTTCAACCAGTGGTCTTAGAAAGTGTCCATCAATTGCCCTTTCACAGAAAGATATGTAAAAATGTGATAAAAAGTTCTGTAAATATTACTTTGTTTACATGAAATTTCTGACTCCAAGGCTGAAGGCTGGGAAACAGGGCGACAGGAGGGTGGTCTGGCTCCCTTGCTGCTCACAGGTGCACAGGGACTGCAGTAGACGAGCAAGAGGCAGAAGCTGAGGTGGCCCTGCTCGGCGTGCTGGGCTTTGCTTGCTGCTTCCTACAGCAGCATACACGTATGAAATTATGTCAAAGCGAGTGCACTGTGAATTTTGCTGCATAAGGTGCTCCCTGTGGCAGCCAGCTGTCACACCACACACATGCAAACAGAGATGTGATTGCTAACCCATCAGCAGGTTTATAAATAAACTCCTCACCAACCACTCTGGCTACACCATCACCTTTTTCCAGTTTCCTTGGGCTGTGCTGTGCCCACTCCCATCTCTGCTCCTGGTTGCAGGGTCTGCATCCTGCTTGCCTGAGACCTTCTTTTGCCTCCCCAAACACTCCCAGTGGGTAGAACAGCTGTGCTCTTACAGACACGTTGTCTAGAGCTGAGTCAGGCCGTGCTCCCTCATGGGTGACAGGGTTTCTGTTTCCCTCTCCAATGCCACATTTGTCTCACTGGGCATCACAATGCCAAATGCTAGGGGGCCAGGCAAGAGCTGCAGCTGGCAGGACAGACACCAAATCCAGGGACAAGGACACGTCCCTAGGAAATGACAGCCAAAGCAAAGGGGGGCATAAGCTGAGGAGATTGCTTGTAAGGGTAATTTCCCCCCCAGTGTTTGCACTCAAACTATGCCATCAATGATTTTATATCCTGAGCAACCTCCTACATAAAATGCTGAATTAACTATATATTGAAGGACACAGTCAAGTATAGGATTTTACTGCTGAAAAATACGTTTTCCATTAGTAGTTAAATAAATTTAAAAGCCACCCTCTAAGCTATTTGGGGGAAAAGTCAGTGGCAAGGAGTTGCTAAATAGTTTAAATCCCTGTTCTAGCATCTAAAGGGGGGTATCTCACCCCAGCAATGGCCACATCCCATCCCTGC
This sequence comes from Cettia cetti, assembly GCA_013401135.1. NCBI lineage: Eukaryota > Metazoa > Chordata > Aves > Passeriformes > Sylviidae > Cettia > Cettia cetti. The sequence goes on along the minus strand of VZUI01036071.1, from coordinate 45,813 downwards.
CCCAGCTGAGGAGTTGGAAAATTGCAATTCCTGTTGTTGTGATACTTCCTTGGCAGCCCTGCTAGTCATACATGACTCAGTTGGCTCCATTCACTGCTCAGCTGCAGAACAGACCCTGCCTGTTGTTTGGATCAACTATCCAGCCAGCTTGATGCTTTTTCTCATAATTAGTGCTTGCCTAGACTTACTTGCTGCAACTCCCCTTGCACAGTGGAGATCCTAATACCTCCCTTCAAAAGCACTTTCCCACTTAGTTTTACACTATTTACATAAAAAGGACAAGGAGTCCCTGTTTTTTTCTCAGCATGGGTAAATCCTTATATCAGCACTGGGTGTGCACTTCCTCTTCACAGCTGCAGTGCTTCAGGATGTTAAGAGGTGCAACAAGATGACTAATGTGAAATAAACTCAGGTTCCAGTTCTGTGCTGCAGCTCTTTCTGTGCTAGCTGTGATAGTTTCCCTTCCTGAGTACAGGCAACACTGTTTCCACTCAGTTTCTTTCCCCTTGGGCATCCTTGCACAAAGCCACCAGAGCAGAGAATTGAGCTGGCACCACCACGTCTTGCCTTGCTTTTCCAAGGGGGGGATGTTGTCCAGGGATGCCCCCAGCTGCATGCCCCACTCTGGGCTGCTGCACTTCTCTTCCCCACAGCTGCAGCTCACCTGAAGCAGCCCCAAATCACCACTTCATCTCTGATCTCTTGGTATTATTTCCTCCAGGAGATCCAGCACATACCTTCACAAAAGGCACAAACCCAAACACAGGAGGAGATTCAGAACATCACAAAGTACTTCACTGTGAGGGTGACCCAGTACTGGGTTGTCCAAAAGGCTGTGGAGTCTCTGTCCCTAAGGATATCCAAAGGCCCTCTGGACAGGGTGCTGGGCAGCTGGCTGGGGGTGGCCCTGCTGGAGCAAAGGTGTAGGACCAGGTGCCCCCAGAGACCCCTTTCAACCCCAACCATGCAGTGACCTGTGAAGAGCAGTCTGAGGCTGAACATTCACAATTCACAGTTCTGCTGGGTGGGAAATGCCCGGGACTGGGGACAAACATTGTTTTTAGCTCAAAACCTTCCCCACACATCCAGTAACTTCCAGCCTTACAGTCAAACTGAGCCCTGGCCAAAGCTCCTTTTGCTCCACAAGCACCCCCTGCTCCTTTTCTCCTGAGCGATTGACCAAAGTAAGCTCAGCTGTGAACACCCTGAATACCTTAACCTGATGGTTTGGGCTTCCATTCAGCCCCAAACACAGATTTCCCTGGCTGGCAGCTTATTTTTTGCCCCAGCTCAGGTCAAGTCCCCCTTCTCCCTTCATCAGGGCATGAAATCCCGGTGCTGCTGCAACCAGCTGTGTCCCTGCTGGCCAGATTTCCACCTGCTATCCCTGCACTTTATGGCATTCACACGCTCTGTCACACTGGATTACATCTGCCTGAGTGCTGTCATCAGGGAGCTCAAATATGGTTCATAAAATCCTCAAGATGTACCTTTAGAGCAAAATAACAGCAGGGTAATGGGTAGATGTAATGCAGCATGAAAAAAACCTTGAGGATCAGAGAGAAAGGGTTTTCAAAGGAGGGTGATGGGGGGAAATTCCTCCAAGAAATTAAATATTGCACAATTTGATGGTGTTGATGAGAATCATTAACCCCCAGCATATAGGAATTGAAAGATGGACCTAAAGGGAAAAAAAAAAAAAAAAAAAAGGAGAGTGATTTTGGGTCAAAATCATAATCTTAATTTTTCTTTCTCTTGAGGTATCTTTCAAATTTTCTTGTTAGTCCTGGAGGAGGGCTCAAAACTTTGCTTTGAAAAAAAACAATGAAAGTCAGAATGGGGTAGTGGGGATGCTGCTGGCCACTAATGGGGCAGCATTGTGGTCCCTTGCCCTGCAGCATGTACAGAGCAGCAGGGACAAACTGTGCCCTACAGAGATGAGGTGGATTTGGGCCCTTCTCTCATCAAAAGCCTCACCCCTGTTGAGGCCAGGCAGGCCGAGGCATTGCAGCTTCCCCAGAGGCAGAGCTCAGCTGGCCCCTGAGGCTGGGCTGGGGGTCACTCGCAGGCAGAGCTCTGGACAGGACTGCCACGAGGTGCCAGCTCACTTGGGAATGGCCACGTAGCACAGCAGGGGCTGATTCAGGCAGCAATGGATTGTTCTTTAGCTTGCCATCACTGATTTTATAACTGTCTCCTTTTGTCTCGGGCATTACCCTGACCTGAGGCTTTGTAGACAGCGAGTCTCAACCAGCCTCTTTGCCTGCAGCCTGGGCTCTTTTTTAAGCACACAAAGCAGAGGGAAGTGGGAGAGCAAGGGCTGGTTTAGGGCCCTTTAGGATATCCACAAGATGGGGGACCCAGCACTGCTGCTCCCCAAAAGCCCTTGGTCAGCACTGGCTGACAGGCTCAAAGCATTTCAAATGAGAAGGAGCTGTGGGGACACAACCTGAAAAGTTGACCACTGTGTGATCACTTTTATTTACTTATTAATGGCTATTGTAATTATATAGGGAAAGAATCAAGCAAGCTTTATCATGACAAGATTAGAAGCATCATCAAACCAAGCCCTGGCAGCAACCCCTATGCCACTGGCACTGCTGCCCAGCAGAGCCAGTGCCAATCTCTGCACTCCAGTGCCCTTATCACAGACACCTGTCAGCCCCTGAGCAGGGCTGAGCACACCTCCCAGAGTGGTCCCTGCAGACAGCAGCTGCTCCAGCCCTGTCTCTCAAGGGACTGGGCTCTGTCTGGGCACATTCCAATGGCTGGGGCAGGCAGGCTGGTTCAATCCAAACTCCTGGGCAGTGGCAGCAGGACAGTGCCCTGCTCAACCCAAACCAGCAAGCTCAGAAGTTCAAAGAGCAGATTCAACAGGTTGGCAAGGGCAGCACTGCCTGGCTGGGGCTCCATCCAGCTCTCCTCTCCTGCTGGACACTGAGGAATCAAGGGACTTGGTTTCCCTGGTGCTGAGGAACCACAGGACTCCACATTTTTCCCTGTATCATTTCACCCTCTCCAAATTTCACTCCAATTAACACTCTTTCAGTCTGGTGGCAGCAGCCACCCGCAGAGCATGCTCCATCATCCCTCACTCCTGTAATCCCTGAGCCCAGGGCTGTTGTTCCTCCAGGTATCAAATCCCCAAGACATCCAAACACTTTTCCACTGTGTGTCCACTCATTAGAGCTGCTCCCAGACTCAGCCATGCACCTTTCCTCTGCCTGCTGCATGCTTCCCAAACTGCAGTGGTGCTGACTGACCTGTAGGTCAGCTCTATGCTCAGGATGCCACCCAAGGTGACCAGTTCTGCAGCAGGGACAAATTCAGTGCTGTTGACACTGGCCACCAGCTGCTATTGGCACGTGTCTGCAGCCTGCAGGGTGGCCACGCTGGGGGCATGATAAAATAAATCCTGCTTGAGCTGAAGGGCACACCAGGCATCCACAGCTGCATGCACAGGAACACGGATAGATGGGGCAGGGCAGCACGGCCCTGTGGGAATAGGAACCTGCAGGATGTGCCAAAAACCCTGCAACTGCCTCAGCCACAGCAGCTACTGACACTAGCCAAGGGGGGGAAAGCCAAATATTCCTCCTGCAGCATGGTGAACTATGCAAAGGTTTCCAGTGGTGTGGCAGGATGGTCCAAGGATAAGCTGCTAAACAAGTTCTGACAACTTATATACTGGATCAATTCATTCAGTTGAGGTGTCATCTAAATATTGTCTAATATCTAATAATTTAATTGTAATAATGGCTCCAGTGATCTAAGAGACAAACCAAACAGAGGAGCATCAAAGCTCCGTGCTCTTGCAAACTCCTGTTCCATAAAGTTCCATCAAGAAGCCGGAGACTGATGCAGAAATCAGCTTTCCTACAGAAAAAGAGGCCAGATCTTAAAAGCCTAGCTAAATGTTTTCAATATTAGAGCCCTGAGTCATGCCCTGGGAAGAAGCATGGAGTTCCATGTAAGGCTCCCTGCCTTGGGAGCTCAGAGCTGCATCTTTGGGGGTTCTCCTTCATTTCCTTTAAAGTCACTTGAATAGAAAAGGGCTGAGGGGTGTCAGGAGGAGGAGGGAGTGTTGCCACAGACACACACACACACAAACCCCCACGTGAAGGCTCAGGAAAATGGTGGCATCACACGGCCAGGGAACAGGGGGTAGCAGCTGTTCATGAGCCAGCCCTGCAGCAGCTTCCACATCATGCCGGGGACAGCTGTGAGATGGCCACACACCAACTGTATGGGGGCAGAGCCCTGCCCACTCTTCCAGCAAGCACAAACTCAGGTGGAGATGACACAGGGTGTCCCCCAGCACTGGTGCATCACCCACTCATGACACACTGCAGCATCTTCCTGCATCTGGGACAAACCCTGCGAGCAGAGCTGAACAGGAACTACAAATAAATAAGGAAACAAGTTTTCCTGGCCTTTTCCTAGCCCAGAAATCTTCTGCCACCCACGCTGCTCCCCACCCAGCCCCAGCATGTTGACACAAGCCTGGTGGCTGGGAATATCCCAGCACAGGAGCAGCCCCAGGACAGCAACTGCTGCAGGGGCTGGGGGCAGCTACAGCAAAAGCTTGTTGAGACATTTTCTGACTGTGAAAAAGAGGAGGTGAACACCACTCCAGATACCACGGTGCTAGGATTATCCTGGAGATGTTAGCGTGAATTTTGTTTTCAGCTTGGAAAAGTCAATGCCTGCAGCTTCACTAGTGGTCCCCCTACACAGCTGATCTTACCCACGGATGTTCTGCTCTCCTGCCAAAGGAAAAGGTCCTGTGGAAGCAAACGCTGCAGCTCCCCCACACACTGAACTGAACGAGGTCAGCTGGAATAAAGCAGGGAATGAGAATGGGGCTGACCATTTCTTATGTGGGAATAACAGTAAGACTGGCACTAGGATTAATTCATTTTGCAAGGAGAAACTAGGAAATAATCACCAGGGTTTTATAGATTCTGTGTCAGAGAAAAACTGAAGGGATAAGAGCAGATGCACTTGTCATATAAAAGACTCATCATTAGAAATGAACATATAAAATTTAATAGCTTGGTTTAAAATACATTTTCAATTAAAAAACAGCAGGCAAACAAAAAAAAAAAATCAGTCTCATAAAACATACATGACATTGCTGCTACTGTTATAAGACCCGTGTCCCAGAATATCTTATAGTGGAAAACAATCGTCAGATTTAGTTCACATACTTCATTAAGCAGTAAAAAGAAATAACATTCATGCCAATCTTACCTCTATGGAGACTCTAAATCTACTTCCCTGACCCTAGACCAAGTTTTCGTAATAAAACTTCCATTTTCAATAAAAATGTGTAAATATATATATATGTATTCTATATATCAGGTTTTTTAAAAAAATTCCCTTGCCATAGTAAAATTATTCCCGTGACTGCCGAAGGGAAGCCCAAGCAGGAGGCTGGTGTTGGCTGGGTACAGTCCTGTGGCTGCTCTGCTGGAGGTGGATCCCTGCCCACACACTTGGCAGGGGTTTGGCAAGTCTCTTCAGCATCGTGCTGCACATCAGCTTCCCTCCTTCAGCCCCGAGCCCGTGTGTTCTGGCCTCATGCCCACAGTCATAGATGCAGCTGTGTGGAGTCAGCTCAACCCCAGCCACAGAGCACTACGTGGGAGCATGCAGTGCCCAGAGCATCACCAACCCTCTGTAGGGGCCCATCAACAAAGGAGGAGAAGGAAGGAGGAGGGAATGGAATGAACCAGCTCAGGACTGATCCAAATACAAATTCCAAAACACTGTATTTTATATAAATCATTAAAAAAGCAGGTGGGGAGGGACTTCAAGTGGTCACCTGGACTCACCACCAAGGGAGAATCAATTACACCTGTGACAGTCCAGAGATACCTTTGCTCAGCCTGGCTCTGAAGACTTCTGATGTCAAAACACTGCCTCCATGGGCAACCTGCTCTTCTCACTAGAGAAAACTGCCTCAACACCCAACCCCAACTGAATTTCTGTGATTTGCACCCACTACCTCCTTGTGCTTGCTATGGATAAGGAGGACATTTCTGTGGGTCAAGGAAGCTGCTCCCATCAATCATCCCATCTGAACATGACCCCTCACCAGCCAAATCATGCAGGCCTTTCTCCTCAGAAGCCCTGAGCTCTGGCCAAAGGAGCACATGGTCTGGTCTGTGCTCCAGTGGAGGCCTCAGCAATGCCAAGCAGAGCCAAAGGGCGGGGGGCTCCTATTTCTTGCAGGTCATGCTCCTGTTGATCAACTCAACGTGGCATTTGCCTCCCTCTTCCAAAGAGCACCACGACAGAGCTAAACAAAGAGCTTTTCTGGACTATTTCTCCAATCTTTCTAGGCTGACCTTCATGTCCTAGGTGAGGTGTGTGCAGCTTTATACTGTCTGAAAATGTTATAAACCCCTTTCATTACCCAGATCCCTAACTAAAGCTCTGACACTGGACCTGGCAATCATGTTCATCTGCTCACTGTGTAACCGAGGTTTTTGCCTTAGTGCTGTCCTTTAAGTGCTCCTCTCTCACTTGCTATTAACCAAGGAGTGCCTTTCCTTCACAAGCCCATGCACATGATGAGTAAATAGCATAGGGCAGTACTTTCCAGAGGTGTCTGGAACTCCCAGCTGGGGCTCAGGATGCCTCCTGTGCCCATGGGGTCTTCTCCAGCTCAGCAGTGGGTCCATGGTATGTACAGACACCAAGAATGCATTGAATACAGACACTTGGAGGCCCTACTCCCTGCTAACACTTGGCCTGCTGAGCCATTTTGCCACCTTCCTCTCTCAAAAGCCTTGCCTGTGCATTTCCAGTTGTTGACATCCTAGGCCTTGCAAGCTAGCTCCATCTAGCCCATGGGTTCATCCAACCTGAGCTTCTGGTGCAGGCAGCAGCAGCTGAGCCTTCAGTACACTGCCACAGAAAAAAATCCACCCTCCAGGAGACCTTCTTCCTGACCCCCAAACACGAGACTTCAAGAGAACTGCATCTGCCCAGCTCCTCTTGTGAACCAGCTCTCAGACTTGGCCCAAATTACCTCCCAGGACAGCAGTACACAGCTGTTTCAGGACTTAGTGGCAGTTCATTACAGAAACCAGGACTTCTATCCATGCAGCCTGTGCATGAGGATTTAGAAGAGAGCTGGTATCTTTTTCCTTCTACATAGGAAGATCCATGTTTAACAAGCAGGTCTCTTGTGCCTTCTATGAATGTACAAACGTGTGCTCACCTTTGGTTCATGATAAGGGTTTGTCCATTTTTAAATATCTACATTAAATATGTTTTTTCTGTATATGGCATCCTTTTAGATGGGCTTCATTGCATATATTCACGGTATATACAGAACACCATATTTTATATATATTATATATTGCTTATATGTACACATTTACAAACCTTCAAAAAGATATTGCACTTATATACAATATAGCTTCATCTGATGAGAGTTCACACAGTTACTAAGGCGAGTTCTTCATAAGCAAGGCAGTTTTACATTCCCCCCAAATGACACAAGTGATTTCAACAGTCTGCCCTGGTCACAAGTAAACATTATAGACTTTTCTCCAACCTGCATGCAACTCCTACTAGTATCAATTAGTAGTTTTGCAGCTCTCCCTAGCAGAAAACAGTCCAGTAAAATGATATTAGCTGTTAACAGGCTCAAACATGGTTACTGAATAGATAAATAAGACATCACCAGTCTAAAAGGCCACCTTCCAGGAGATTTTCCCTCCCATACCTACTAGTGCTTAATACACTAGTAAAAATATATACATGCTCTCCATTTAATTGCCAATCTTTCCTTGCCCATTTCAAGTGCAAATAAGATCATGAGCAAGAACTCAAACGAATTAAGCAAAACCACTGCTCTGCTCCCCAGAACAAGTCAAACATCTGGCTTTCTTCTGGAGGTGATTAGTGTTTTGCCCAACATACTGAATTATGGGAAAATGTTCACTTGAGACCTTTGTTTAAAATCCACAGTGATCTGTGATCTTAGATCTCAGTCAGAGTGAGCTTGTAAGATCCTCCAACCTCTTCAATCTGCAGCTGGAAGGTATCTTCATTGGAATAGTGTTTCACAATGTTATCGTCCATGTTGACCAGAATTCTGGAAAAACAAAATAGATCAAGTATTTTACAGTTCTACATGCCAAAGAGAGCAAAGGCATTCTCAAACCTAAAAGAGCCTGGACTACTCAAGGGCAACCCAAGACCCCTGCTCATCACTCTCTGACTCATTGCTTCCCATAGCAGATCTGGCTGTTCTGACCCAGACCTGCCATCAAGGCTGGCAGCCACACGCCTCAGGGTCTGAATGGAAGGATTAAACCTGGCTCCTGGACCAGGGAGGTGGAGCAATCTTGGAACTGGCAGAATCCTTCTGAAGTTGCAGGTACCTGGGGCTCTGAATGGGTTTGCTTGTCAGTTATAAACTATCAGCACAAAACCCTACAGAGCTTCCAGGGAAGAAAACACCCACTCTTTAATTTGCCAGAAAGGTCACTACCTGTGTGTTTGTGCCCACACAAAGCTGTGTTTAGTAGTGGTTTAGATGTTACAGATTCTAAGCTTTTGCAGCTGTTCTGGTGGGGTAATTCTGCTATGAAAGCACAGCCCTGGAAGGGTGTAATTTTCTGGCTAGTAGGAGAAGGGGCTGAGATACCAAACTGACTTATAGACAACCCAAGAAAATCACTCAGAAATTAAAAGATGAAACAAAAGCAGACAGTGTTCAGAAACTCAATTACTTATGCTACAAAATAAAAAGACAATGAAGTATGGCCTCTGGGAGAAACAGACACTTCACAACTAAGCTCTCCACAACTTAGCCCACAAAAAGACAACAAGATTTAGTAATTGTAGCCAAATGCAGATACAGTAAGGAGGTTCTTCATTGGGAGTCTTTTAACAAACTGAACTCTTTTTCCTCTGACATGATCAACTCTGGTTCAAATAACAATTAACTCAGAGAGTTCCATGACTTGTATTTACCCAGGAAGCCAGACTACATATTTCTGTAGAACCCTTCCAGTCTTCAGCTCTGTGGATAACGTTGGAATGTGTGTACACACACATAACAGCAAATGGCATTCACACATCTGCAGTGCATGGAGGAATTATATAGCAGATCTGCCTACACCTTTGAAAAAGGTGTTTGTACTCTTATGCAGCTGTTGCACAGGTACATACTCACCCTTTTTTACATTTTTTGAAGATTTTTCCTATTTTATCAAAAGGAACATCATACTTGTCAGATATCTAGAAGAAAAGAAAGCAATGATTAGTAAAGCAAGGAGACTGCTGTCATTGTCTTTCACTTCTTATTTTACAGAAAGGGCCAACAACAAAAAGCTTGCAAATGAGGACAACTGCTCTGCCCTATAAAGGCAACACTAAATCCCAAACTATAGTGTAAATCTACAAATCAGAACCTCTTCTCTGCATTTTGCTAACTTCTGTGCAAAAAATTTAATCATGTTTGAAATCTGGCTACTTACTTTTCATACTGTGACCTCCTGCCCCTACACTAAAAAGCCCATTAAAAGCCCACTCCACACCCTGATTCTCATTCTCTCTTGGTTCTCTGTTCTCTTAGCATACTGAAAACCATTTTTAAATTTAGTGTCAGAGGGATCAAGTGAAAACTAGTCATGACAGCGGCTGAAAGAAGAAAATAGCAACAGAGAGAGGACCTCTGCTGCTAAGGGCATGAGGTGATCAGAAACATTTTCCTTCCCCAGCAGGGTGATATCAGTGTGGAGCCACAGCCACTGACCGTGGCACTTCACTGCACACCCTCCAGGAAGTCGGGAGGTCAGTAACCTGAGCCTGGTTTACTTTGGCAAACTGCTCTATCACACTGACAGTAGGTACCAAACCAATACACTGCTTTGACATGCAAATGTACACGGAGTTTCCCCCATGCTGCAGCTGTGAGCACTTGGTTCCTTGCTTTAAGAAATCCAAGTGAAACAACAAAGGTGCAGCTTCACTTCAGGACCATGGGGTAAGAGAGGACTTCACAACCTTCAATCCCTCTACTCCGTTAGCCCCCCCCTCCAGCTGCCAAAGCCTCACAGCCAGGAAGAGATAAAGGTTCTGGTTACAGAAGTATCTCTACAACCAAAGGTTAGTGGCCAGACCTGCCTGTACATCCCCCACGCCTCTGTTCCCTGAGCAGAGGCATTAGTCACAGAAAGTGACAGACAGCAGACGTCAGTTTTGAGCTCATGCCAAACATTACACCATTCCCTGGACTTCAGCTCTGTACTTCCCTTGCTCTGCAGCAGCAGGCATACTGGAAGTCTGTTTTGGAAGTCAAGCACCAGAGAGCAATTTCACACGTGTGCAGATATATAAAAATCTTCAGCAACACACAGAAGCTGGGACGTGGAGCTCTGCATTACCAGCTTGTGAAGGGGCAGTGGAGGGCCCCAAAGACGGCTTTGAAAGGCTGAAACAAAGCCAAGCCACCAGAAACATTCTGAAAATCACTCCATCTCCTAAAAAAGTACCCTCTCGGACAAGAGGAACATCCAATCATCAAGTTCAACACAACTGGGTCTCAGGAAGGCTTCTTACACCCAGACCCCACATATGTGGGGTAAGGTACTTAAAAGACAAGCTTCCTGAATTCCCTTATTAATAAACTAAAGCCCTATTTGCATTAATTTTCATGTTATTAAAAGGAAAACTTCCTTTTTCTTCTTATCCAGAAGAGCAGAAATATGTGGACACAAGCTGTGACTGAAAGTCTAACTCCTGTGACTGGCCAGTGTGTAAGGACTGGGTAGCCAGGGCTTTTTCTCAAGGACTACAAATCAACCTCATCACTTACCGCTTCCATGAGGCCTTTCAGAGATGGTGTCTTTAACATGAGTGCATCAAAGACTTCCTCTGACTCTTTTCGGACATACAGCAACACTGGAAAGCAATTTGGAGAGGGATTAACTGTGCAATTGCTTCTCAGGAAAAATCTGCATCCCACAGTGGCTAAGCACATGGGGACATCACTGAGGATCTTTTGAAGAAATATGCATACATACATTCAATATACACTTAAGACTGTAGCACAAACATGCACAGCTAGGTTAGCTCAAAATTACTTCTTGCACATAAAGCCACTATGCTCAAGCATCTTTACTGTCAAAATACCTTTTGTTTTCTCTATTATTAGAAAAAAAGGTCATATTTGAAACAAAGAAATGAGGAATACAAAACACGAATCTTGGAGACTCTTGTGTTCCTCCATATCTTACAGTCATTTGCCATAAGATTTTTCACAATCAAATGATTTGACAGATGCTATCACAGCAAGTGAAGCCATCCTGCCCACCTCCTAATTTTTAAATAATTTATTTGTACAGTTCTGTGCTCCTCCTACGCTGTCTCATCTTTCTTCCTACCCCTTGCTATGTTTCAGTAATACTCTTAGCACCAGAGCTGACATACAACACAGGTCCCCTGCTAGGAGGGGAATGAAAGAGCAAGAACCCCTATTAGGTGGGCATCCCTAGCATTCTCAAGCTAGCAGACTCATTGCATGTAATATCAGCCTCATTAAAAACTGCATTAAGGCTGAGGAATAAGCCAGGAGAGCAAGAAAGCTTGGATTTTAACAGCTTTTCTGTCTTTAATCCATCTTCTAATGACTAGGTATTGCAGCCTGGATTGTTTGCAAGGGTTCATCCACCACAGCTTTGACACACCTGCAACGTGGAACAATTATTGGCATTTCTAATGGAACAAGGTGAACTCAGGACAGCACAGCACCTGGATGCATTTCCCAAATTGCCTGCTAAAGGCAGGTTGAAAAAGGGAGAACTGTGCATTTGAAAAAGGAAGACAGGACACATGTTCTCAGTTACAGCACAGGTCAGATGAGAGTCAACCAAAGGAGAGAGAATCCCATGGGCCTTGTTTTATGGCATACAGCAATACGAAAAAGCAAGAAGTCTGATTTCCTTCTATAAAATTCATTCTTCCCTCCTAGTTTATCCAGACTGCAGAAGTGCAGCCCCACTAAGGCCAGACTTGCTAGACTTAGCAATTGCTGCTTCATAGGTTTAATATTTCAAGCTTTGTTGCAGTCCTTCCAAACACAACAATCAGCAACCAGGTACACCACCTCCAGCACCCCAAAGGGACCTCTCATCTCCTTCCACAACACCACAGCAACATGAAACAGCAAAGACTGAAACTCAGTTAAAAATTAGCTTGACTTTCAGAGGAGAGCATCCCTTTTCCTGGCACCATGAAAGATGCAACAATTTTATACCCAGAACCAGTTCTTGGTGTTCATTGCTTGAAGTCCTGGAGGAGATTTCCAGAGTATTTTGTAGCAGATTACACAATGAATTCTCTGCCCCAGTCCATTAGGGATACTGATAAGCTGCTCACCTTGTCTTGACTCTCTTTCTCCATAGGTTCAGAGCCAATTACTGTTTGAGATGGCAGAAACCCCCAGAAATTCTTACAATGTAAAATATTTGCACAGCTGAACCACATCTTGATACATGAACTGTCACTTCTCAAAGCCAGAAAAAAATCAGTCCAAAGTATATATCAATATGAATTTAAAAATTCTTTAACCTCAGATGCATCCCTCTATCATGATAGATAAATACTCCAAAAATTCAGTCTCTGAAATAAGAAAATACCTCTTTTAGGCTCTTCTATTCTGGCCATCTTATTTGGAGTAGCAATGAAGTCCTCTTCACCAATATAAGCTCCTCTCTTCAGGTTGGAGCTGTCATTGACAAGGCAAAAAGTTAGCAGTGGTACAATTACAGGGACTTATCCCTCTGTCTGAGGGCAAGGTGTCAGGAAGTTGAAGGGCAGCTCTTACCTTTCACCCTCTAGTTCTTCTGAAGCAACAGGAAGGACCTTTAAAAACAAAGAGGAGATTATGTGAATATTTAATCCAGAACCAGATTAATTTTCTCTTATAATCTTTCAAAGCTAAATCAAATAACACTTTGGTTCCAAAAGCCAGTAAACATCTTCTTTACCTTTTTTCATAAAGGGTAATAACAGCTCTCAAATGAGAGACAGGAACAAAGAGGAGCTAACTAGTTTTCTACCTGGACTGGTGTACAGTCTTCTGACAAAACTCAGCATTAGGGCCTTTGTAGAAAAACATGCTGGAATGTCAGCCTTAGAGATACAAGATTATTCTCCATCCTTGCTAGGAGTTCAGGCAATGCTCTTAAAAAGTAAGGTTTAGATTATGTTAGAGCATGGCAAAACTCCTGGCACAGCAAAGTTCAAGATTTTGAAACCTGGTTGCATGCTAATTTTTTTCCCTTCCAGTTTCTTGTAAGCTGGAACTTTCCAGGAACACTGAGGCAGGGCTCTCTGGCAGTGGATCACAGAGCTGACACATGCCAGTTCCACAGGATGGATTTTCACCCTGCAGCAGGCATCTGGAGGAGTCTGTGCTGTACAACAGCACGCCAGGATCCCAAGGGATGTTACAAGAAAAAAACACCCTGCAGTTCATGTAATGGAAATGCTATGGAAAAATCCTTTCAGTTTCACAGAAACTGGACTTAATAGGACAATAATTTGATAGTGGGACACTCCCAGTTAATTCCAGCCAGTGTATCTTAGAGCAACATTGCTTGCCCACATGAGACAGCCTGTATTTGATTACAGCACTGATGCAGTCTGACAAGTCATACGTACACATGCACACACAGCATCCCAGGCCTTTTGCAAATACATCTCAGAGCCCCTTCATCCCCACGCCCATGAGCTTTACTCACGTGAGCCCCACGCTGCAGGTTTGCAAAGTGAACATCAGGGATGAACAGGACAGGCTGAGTGTCAAGGTCCATGAAGGGCTTGAAGATGGTGATGTCAGTACGTTTGTGTGAGGGAAGCATGGGCACTTTGACATCAGAAACTGCGGAGATAAAAATTGGGATAGAAGATACTGAAGGCCTCGATGGGGCCCTACATAATTTAAAAGGTACATACACTGCTGAACAAGGGTATTCTGCAGACAGAGCCAAAGCCAAAAGCTCCTGTAGTGAAGGAGTTAGAACTTTGGTTGTCTACCTCTCAACTGAGGGCCTGGGCCCTGAGCACTTGTGTCACAGAGTAGTGAAAGCTTTCTCCACCTCTCCAACTGAGGGGCTCAACTTTGCTTAGATATTAATTAGGATGGACAATAACCTGGCACTCAGCCCCAGAGAGGAACCAAGGTCTTCCATGTACCGAGTAAGCCATCCAAACAGAGCACAAAAACTAGCCCCTGCCTCACCTTCTCCCTCTCCATTCCCTCAAAAGCTTGCTGGTGCTCCAATGCCAGGAGGATACAAAGAAGACAAAGGGACAACTTGTATGTTCCCAATTGGGAGCATCTTAAAGAGACAGCAGCACTACAGACTAGTACAAATACAGTTTGTGCAAGTTGTTATATTTAAAGTTACATTTTGATTCCACACTTCCAAGTTTCACATTCTGGTTCCTCTCATTGTTCACCCTGGTCACCTCAGGGTGCCAGCCCCTAGTCCATCCCCCTAGGATCAGCACTGTCTCCCACAGAGCCCTTTGGCTCTCACAGCGTACCAGGTGATGTGACACAACCCAACAAGAGGACAGACTTCATCCACAAGACACTCTGAGGAGAAAGTAAGACATTTCTGCAGTCTGCATTTCAGACACATTCATGTCAAATTATCACAGTTGAAAACTTCATTTTACCAAGTGGAAACATATCCTCTGAGGTCAAAACAACTGCAAACAAAACAAATGTTTTTCAAACAAAAACATTTCTCATGTCCTCAGTAGAAAGTAATTTTTTTTCTCCTTGCAAAACTGATTTTTTAAAAGATTGCTGAATTTCTGTAAAAGTGATGTTGACCAAAAGCCACCAACTGTTGAAGAGTTCATGTACACATGGCATTTGTGATCCTGGGGGTGAGCACAACAGCTTACAGCTTCAAAGAATCAAAAACTTCCCATGTAAGAACTAAAAAGCCAAAGATCGTATTTTCCAGGAAAATAAGGATTACATTGGGCTAAGCCCAAGCCTAGAGAACTAACACTGGAAAGCAGCTTTTGTAAAATCATAAGATCCTGGGAAATGTGTACTGAAACTGCCTTCCCTTTCCAGCCATGATGCAAAGGGCTGCATGCAGTAATCTTTTGGGAGCCACTGGGGCTGTTTGTGAAATTCTAACGGTGTGCTAAACCTGCCTCTTGTGACATACTTCAAGAAAACAAAAACCCAGCCCTTTCCACCACTTCCCTTGAGCAAATGGGTTCCCTTCAGCATTACCTTCTGAAGCTGCTCCAGCAGCCTGTACCTGCAGCATCAGGAAAATCCTGCCTGGCGAGCTGAGAGGTGCGTGCTGGCTGAACCAGTCGGGCTGTTAATAGCAGAGCAAGCGAGAGCACGCGCCTGCCCCGTGCCAACAAAGAACAGGGAGATATAGCTTCCTCTAAGCAGCTCTGCTGGTGAATAACCAGTCATCCAAACACAGGATCTGTCATCTGCAGCAGCTAAAGGAAGATGCTCAGCAGGAAGAAACTCCTCATCCTTTAAGTACTACAGTGCAGAGGCCTCCATGTGCTTCACACATGCAGAAACTTTGAAATTACTTGCTAACACTTTGCTCTAGAAGAGTGAGCATAGGGCTGAGAGCCTGGAGGCTCAGCCTCAAGGCTGCCACAGCCTTGCTGAGGAGTTGCAAACACATTTTAAGGTAAGTTAAAACCTAAGTTTAGGATCAAGCTGAAAATATTTGGAACTGATCATTCTTACTGCCACCTGGATTGGGAGGGCTCCAGCACTGGCCAAAACTTCCACTCTCACCCCACCACTTCAACTGCTGACTGAATACACAGCAGGACAATATACAATACATACACAATACAATACAACCCACACCTGACTGAATACACAGCAGGACCCTGACTTGGATAGAAAGAAGCTCTAAATGACCCAGTGTATTGCAAAACACAGCGACTGTTCCATAAGGAACTGCTTAAAACAAGCACTGGTCCACAGAGGATAATAATTGATAATAGAGAGTTCTACTGCACAAGCTGTTTGTAGCCAACATGAAATCCAATATTTAAAATACTGATAGAATAAGTTCTACTTACAGGCATTCAACTGAGAGCTGGGATCAGTGCACTTGCCTTTTCTTTTGCTTTGCTTTCGCTCTTCATCCCTGATCTTCCTCTCTGCTCCCTGTTAGTCGAGAGATTAAGGGAAAGGAATGGGGGAGTGAAGAAGAGGGGAGGGGAGAGAAAGAGAAAATATTTTTAATTTTTTGAGGGTTTTTTCAGCTGCAGAGGTAGGAAGACCAATTCTTCCAGAGCTGTTTGTGGAGGTCAGTTCCACAGCACCTGAGCTGCAGGTTTGCCAGAATGTGCCAGCTTTGAGATCTGCTTATTTTTGAGTCCTGTCATCTAATGAAATCCAACAACCATATCCAAGATGCAAACACTTGCTTTTCATTCAAGTCAGATGAAGATACGATGACAAAAGATACCCACATCTATAACTATTGTATAAAGCATTAGATAAAAATGTAGTTGAAGTGTTTAAAACAATAATTGCAGGTTCCTTCAGTTTCGGAGTTCCCCTGGTTGTCATTAAAATCTACAGAAGTCACACCACCCTTGGATCACCAAGTGCAAGATACCTCCTGCACATTTCACACAGAGCCTGCAGCAGTTGCACCAGCCTTCACTGGGCTCAAGCTGCAGACATGCACTGCTTTAAAGCAGGGGTTATTTCTTCTCTCCTCATCAGGGTCAGGCCATGGTGGAATCCAGATGCCCTAACCGGGTTCATGCCTGCACTGTTCCTGGCCTGCCAAACCAAGCAGCAGAGGGGACAGTGCAATAATGCCATTTTTTCTGCAAGGCGATGACAGCTACGATAGAGAAAGAAAAGGAAGGAAGAAGCTCTGGAATAGTGTTCATGCCTCCAGCTCTGCCCAGACCTCACATGTGACTGTGGGTTAAGTCAGGGATGTCACATTGCCAGCTGCATGAAGTGATAAGCCCCCAGGAGATCCCCAACACTCAATCCTGGTGCTACCACTAGGTCACCAAAACCGGTATAAACAAGTTCCACCTGTCTCCCAGTACCCTCCTGCAAAGCAGGGCAGAAGGTAACAGTTACCTGGGCACACCAAGCCATTATTTCTCATTCCTTCTCCTTTAAAGCTGCCAAAACATACCCACATCCTTGCATGGTACTGGAGGAAGACTTGATTAGCTACAGCAAATGAGGTGTCAAAACTCCTGTGGCCATGGGATGGGAATCTGCCTAATGGTGCATGGGAGAAGGGGAACAGCCTTCCTTACTTCCCAGTAAATCAATGTTCTATAGATGCCAAGCTGCCTATGCCTGCTGGTAGCACTGGGCTTATCTGCACCAGCAATAAAAAGGAAAATTAGCCAAGATATTTGATACACATTAACACATATCATCTTTTCTTCCACCCAATGAGAAGGAAAAATGCAGCTTCAGGCAGCTGTGGTGAAAAAGAAAAAAATTACACATGAAGACACAGGCAGTGCCAGCTCTGTTCGACCTAATAAAGCTGATAAAGCCCACTACAGTGAAGACATCCCACCTAAACTTAGCACAGCTGGACCTGAACCCTCTGTGTCAGCCCTTACCAGAGCAGTCAAAACATCTCAGCTTGAGAACAGAAAGATTAGATTTGGTTCCAGATCTGATTTTTACCTTCCATGTGGAAATAATAAATTTGTGCTTATCAAACACTGTGCTAAAGAACAGCATCTGCTTCCTCGTGGAGAACATGCTGATTCAACAAGAATTGAGAGAACCTCTGCCCTCCCATTCCCTGCTTGAAAGTCAACTTGATGCAAGCTACTGGGGCCCAGGTAAATATGTCTTAAAAAACAGACTCTTAAACACATCACACAGAAAAACCAAAACCAAGTTATGTCTTGATAACAGGCTTTTCTGCCCTGCCAGCAGAGCTCAGAGAGCAGTGGTTTCAAACTGAAGGAGGATTAGTTCAAGGCCAGGTTGGATGGGGCTTTGAGTAAGCTGGTCTAGTGGAATGTATCCCTGACCATAGCAGAGATCTTGACTAGTTGACCTTTAATGGAGCTTTGCAACCCAAACCATTCTGTGATCATGCAACTGAAAGAACAGTCTCCATGTTGCTGCCCAGTCACATCAATGCTCCAGCAGCCTGGCACCCACTCTTGCCTTCCAACAGCATCTCACTCATTTGTTCCTACCATCCCATGAAAGCCTTCCCACAGCACTGCCCATTGCTACCAGAGTAACAGCAGACCCCAGAGGGCAACACGAGCTCTAGATTGTACTTAATTCTGCACTTAATTCTCCTCATGTGGATGCATAGCTGAGGTACCATTCAGAATAGAGGTGGTCTTCTTTCTCTGTGACAGGTCAGCCCCATCCCTGCTCAGCCCAAATATTGCTGGGCCAAGCATGAAGGAAGCTTGTGCCATAACATTCTACAGGATGACACCATTATACCCATACTGCTTTACTCAGGTCCTGAAACCACACAGGAGCAGATGAAAACCAAACATCCCAGGCACTGCAAGCACAGCCTTGACAAAGGAATAGAGGAGACATCTGTGTTAAGTGGCCACAGCATCATAATTTTCTGCTGGTTTGCAGTTTTTTTCCACAGACCTCCACACTATAGACTTGGCTCTCTGTGAAGAAAATACGGGTAACAGAATTTCTACAGGTAAGAGAGGTCGCATGAGGACAAACATATCCAGGGCTGTAGGTGTGGATGTTATAGTAACAATGATCCTATAAACATTCTAAAGCTGCTGGCTGATTACATACAATTCAATACAGGGCAGAAAATAAGTGCTCCTTCTGAAATGCCAATGCTCTGACAGGAGCCTGGAGCAAGCAGCCAGCATTAGGGTCCATGAGCACATGGGGTTTGTTTATGATATAATAGCAGGGGCTACAGGGATGGATTTTCTGAGGGATGTTTATTCCCAGAAGCAGCTTCCCTCATGCCCAACAGCCAATGCCAGTCAGCTTAAGACGGCCAAGGCCCATTGGCAGTGGTGATAGTGACTCTGGGCTTATGTATTTAAGAAAGGAGAAAAATGTTCTGCAGCAACTGTCAGAAGCAAAGCGAGAATGCGTGAAAGAAACAGCTCTGCAGATCCCAAGGTCAGTGCAAAAGGGGGAAGCCAGGCACTGGAACAGAGTTTCCCCTGCAGCCTGTGGTGCAGCCCAAGGTGAGGCAGCTGTGTCCCTGCAGCCCTTGGAGGTTCATGGTGAAGCAAAGATCCACCTGCAGCCTGTGCAAAACCCCACACCAGAGCAGCTGGATACTCAAAGGAGCCTGTGATTCTGTGGGAAGTCTGTGCTGCAGCAGGGTTCTGGCAGGACCTGTGGCCCCATGCAGAAAGGAGCTCATGCTGGAGCAGGTTTGCTGTCAGAACCTGTGGCCCCATGGGGCACCAAGATGGGAGCAGCCTGTTTCTGAAGAACTGCACCCCACGGAAGGGACCCTTGCTGAAGTAGTTCGTAAAGAACTGTAGCCTGTGGGACGTGTTCATGTTGGAGAAGTTTGTGGAAACTGTCTCCCATGGGACACACCCTATGCTGAAGCCAGGGAAGAGTGTGAGGAGTCCTCCTCCTGAGGAGGAAGGAGCATCAGTGATGTGTGAAGAACTGACCACAGGCCCCATTCCCTTGCACTAGTGCAGGAGACAAAGGAGAGAATTAGGGAGTAAAGTTGAGCCTGAAAAGAAGGGTGAAAGGAAGGTACTTTAAGATTCAGTTTTATATTTTATATAAATATATATTTTGATTTATATTTCTCCTTCCTTTCTTCCCTTCTCTTTCAATTCAGGTACAATTTGCAAAGTATCTGGGGGAATAACTCAGGAGAGTAAGTAAAAATCTCAAAAGAAAATAAAAGATGCACTGGCATTACTGTATTACTAAATTTGCTGAAATTTCTGCCATAGCTTGGAGGAAGTCATTGGAGTCTATATGCTGACTACAAATCTGCCTTTTTATTAACCAATTTATCTTATTAGCAGTGACACAAGTCTGTCAGTCATTTTAGCATTGTGTCAGCAATTGATTGGACAATTTAGGAGTAAAAGATCACCCCCTACCTTGTAGCAAGTCTGTCCTCTCTGTATTGTAGAGAAAACTAGACTCCCAGATTACCTGGGTGAAAAAAACATTAGATGACACACTGGCTTCAGTCTCACCTTGAAATAGGCAAAAGAAAATAGAAAAAGAAGGAAAAATAAAGGCCTGAAGAAATCTCATGAGATCCAAGCCTCTTAGGCTTCCTGGCAAGTCTTTAAGTTGGCTCTGGAGAGCCTTTGCTACGTCCCTGTAAATGCTTAGCAGAAATTATCACAACAGGAGCAGCTACAGGCAGCTCTCCCAGCTGTGCAGGAATGCAGAGGGACCCATTTAAAAGCCTTCAGATGGACAACAGAATGTGGCAGGGTGAGTTAATGAGATGCTACAGCAGGAGCACAGTGCAGAGGGCACCATGTATTTTGGGAGGTAAACAGAGACAGAACAATGGTGCATGAGATCAATCTTTGTGTCAGTGTTCTAGGGAACACCAGGCAAGACCACACAGTGGTCTGGCAAAGCTAGCACAGGACCAGAGAGGGGGATTACAGACCTGCCTCAGCCCTGCAGCTGCATGGAGAGGCATTTGAGGTATCACCTGAAAGAGTCTGCCCTATGAAGATGGAGTTTGGATTCAAAGAAGAAGAGGCCAAAATCAAGCACGATCTCAGGACTGGGCAAGTCCAGGAAGCATTTATCACAGCTTAGAAAAATCTTGGTCACTCTGGAAGTAACATTACATATTACTTGCCCTGGACCTTCAAAAGACTGCTCAGACAGGAACGGGTTATGAAGACTGGGAAATTTCCTTTCTTTGCAAACTCAGTTAAGTTTTTACAGCTGCTTTCAGCTCAGCTTCTGCTGTTTCTTTTACAGCTTCTGTTGAATACTGGCTTTGGGAAAGGCATTAATTCTGTGTGCTAAATGCATTAGGCAGAGCAGTCAAATTACAGCACCCATCCAGCTTGTAAATGGGCTTTTTTACACTGCTGTATCTCATCGTGGTACATCTTTTGTTCACAAGCTCTGCAAGTAACTGGTTCGGGTTTTTTTGTAACAAATGCAGCATGAAAACATGAAGAAATTTAAAAGGACCACCACAACAGAACTTGGGCAAAAAGACAAGCCTGCACTTGCTCCAGTCAATGGCAATGACTTCTCCTGCTGAAGGCTCTTTCCAGTGTCAGTCTGCCACTGACTGACCGACCTTTCTCTAAAGTCAATGCTCAGGAACACTTGGCACTCCAGTATTTTGAGAGCAGCAAATTTATTTGAGGTCATCATAATATCTACGAGCCAAGTAGAAGGGGTTGAAATTTTTTCCTTGCAAATGCTAAACACAGACAAGACTTTCCATGGAGCCAAAATAGCAAGTGACACAATTAGGAGAAAAAAAAAAATCTGCTAAGCTGTGGAGCAGCCTTCCAGAACAGTCACTGGCACATTGATCCAAGCTTACCTTGTCGCAGAAGACTTTAATTTGGCAGTAGGCTCTGTGGACAGGTTTGTTACTCCTGTTATTGTAGCTGTAGGTATCAATCTGAAGATTCAGGGGCAGGCCTTTAACTCCCTTCTGAGAGGAAAAATCTGTGCTGAGGCAGTTCACAGAAATGAAAACCTGCAGAAGAGGAAAGCAGCAGCTGTCAGTAGTGACACATGGAATCCTGGCTGACCACTGAGCGAGGGATACTCGGGGAGTGCTAAGGCCCAAATGCTGCTCCTTGCCACTACAAGCAGCGCCTTCTTTCTTCTGAGACATCTGCTAAAATCCCCAAGAAGCAGTATAACATTCTTAAGTCTTTACATAAGCCATCGGAGGGGACAAAACCACTTTGTCCAAAACAGATTTCAACAAACTCTCCAAACTTTAGGAAGGCTCCACCCATCTTCCCACCCAAGAACTCTCAAATGTCACAAACTTTTAGTAAAAGAAATGCTCCTACAATCAATCTTCACTGCTCAGTGTTTAGTAGCATCTTGGTATGAACACAACCATATTCCAAAAAAAATCATGTTACTCTGGGTAAGTTAAATCTTTCTAAGAGTTTTACATGAGCACAGCTTATGCTATAAAGTACTTGGTTGAGGTTTTTTTTCTAAAGGCTATTTTAAAAAATATTAGGCAACATGTAATCTTTAAACACAGAAATAACACCATTATTCCAGTGAAGGTTTCTGGGCTTTACACTAAGTTGAACACTACTTTGAATATTCCTTAGTAAGACCTGCAGTACCCTGTTAACATTCAGATGGAAAGGGTAAGAGAAATATTTCCATTATTCTTACAAAAAATTAATTACAGGGAAAATTAATTGCATGTTTGAACATACCTAATTTCATTTTCATAACTGCTTGAAAAAACAACAAAAAAACTCTCTCAAAAACACAAACCACACAAAATCAGAGTACAAGTCCAATGCTGCTTAACAGAATAAAGGAATATCCTTAAGTGGATATGAACAGATAGACCAGAGTACTTTGTATCCAGATAATGGGCTTGCAGTGTGCCTGGCTTTTCTGCAGGCACAATGCCCATTAGTGGCACATCTCAGAAGCTGTAAGGATTAATTACCGGGAATTTACAAGCCACCAAGACCTGCAACGGCTTCTTTCCTCTCTGCCTGAAGAATAAAGGCTGGGAACTCACTGCATTAAAATATAATCAAAGCTTGGGAGCCAGAAGCGCCGTCCCAGAGATTTTGCAGGAGCAGAATCTCAGGACCCGATGGCTCACTTAGGTGGTGTTTCCACCACGCCACTTGAGTCTCGGCAGTGAGCTGGTGCCACCTCCCGGAGCTGCAGAGGCTCACACAGGCTTGGGAAAGGTAAAGGCTTCGCTAAGGGCTGCTTATCAAGGTCCTCTCCACACAGGTTCTGCAACATCCTTTACCAGTTTTAACAATGATGAGAAACTGAAACGTAAAACCCTGATCTGGTGATAGCTCATAATCATTGGTTTTTCCCCACTGTGTATAATACAGCTGTATAAAAAGTCAGGGCAGGGAGGAAAAATAGTGCAGGTGAGAGACTTCTCTCATAATAACTTGTGTGAATACTGGGGATTCACATGCTGCTTCCTGCAGCCCTTGTGCCCTGAGAGGGCAGCGCAGTTGCTCAGCCCCCCAATTCCCTCGTGTGCACACAGCATCCCAGAGATTCCAATTCCAGTCCCCACCAAGTCCTGCTGTGCCAAAGGACATGGAATGTGTGAAACACCACCCAAGCCAGCCAGCACAGCACATCAGCAGAGCCCCAGCCCCCGGCGCACGCTGCTGCCTCTGCGTGGACTCAAGCCAGGGACACGTGCAGGACACAAGGCGAGCTGATGGTCAGGCCTGCTCACCCTCCAGCCTGTGTCCAGCACCCCAAACCTGCACTGTTCCAAGACAACTTTTTGTGAAAGCATTAAATACATCTCAAATCACAGTCAGAAAAATTATTTTAAAATAAGCTGTTTGCAGTCTTCCCCAGACTAACCCAAAGGATGGCTTTGCCCTCTTTTGTCCACCCCACTTCCCTTTTTGCTACCTTCGGCTTTCCAAGGGCATTTTGCCTGCAGTGCTGGTACACCCTGGGGGAAATCAAGGGGTTTGAAGATCTGTTCTCACCAGCTTGGGAGCTTAGTAATCAGATGTATGCACAGCCTGAATAATTGCACTCCCTGAGCAGAGGTTTTGTTTTTTAAAAGACCCTCAACTCTGGTATTTGCATATTTTTACATTTTAAATTTTAATTTTAAATTAACTTACACTGAATATTCACTGAACTCATTTCTGTACAAAAAATTTACTACATTCTTTAAGAAAAACATGCCCAAACAGCCACATCAGCAGGTCCACTACCACCTTGAAATTTCTGTGAAATCCCTCAAATGAGTTTCACACCACTGGACACCAGAAGATTCAGTGTGCAGCATCAGTCAGCAGTTCTCTAGCACATGGTGTCAGTTCTGAGACTTCAAGCTCATGTTTTCAGTTTTTATGGCTTACCAGCCACACAAAGCCCGCTGGGCTGAAGGTAGGAGAGTTGGTCTCAGCACAACAGACACATGTTACTAGAGCAGAGCTGCACAGGTATCTCATGGGAATTTAGGATTGCCTGTCAGATGACAAAGATTATCCTCCTACTTAGAGTCTCCTCATTTGATTAGCTTTGGCTTTAAGCAGCTGACTTCATTTTCATGCCATTTAAATCTTCAGGACTCTAGGCAGGAGATGACAACTAAAACCTAATCACGTCTCTGAAACAAGAGAGCCAGCCTGTCTTCTCCTGCTTGTACTAAACCACTTCAGTACAAAAGGAGCATCTACTTCTCCCTACCCATCCTGTAACTCCTATTTTTGAGTAACTTCAGGTTGCCTCAAGTTTCACAAAACAGAATTTTAGCAAACAGCTTTTCCAGTTTGGGCTAAGACAGTTTCAACCAGGTTCTTTATGTACAGCAATATTTGACTTACATTAGAAATGAAATGTAAGGCCAAGTGACTGCATCAGCTACATCCCCACCCCAAAATTGCCAGAAGAAAGAAAAACATAACCGCAGAAGCTGTTCTGCGTCTTCAGCCTGCTGAGCAAGATTCCTTTTCATGTGTCCAACCTATTTTTCTAAGGGCAGTTCCGCATTCTCAGCTATATTAAGATTTGTTGTTACTTTAAAAAAAAAAAAAAATTCATCTCACCTCCCAAGATTCAACATAAAGACAGCACTTAAAAATAGAGCACTGTCAAGCCTGGGCACTTACAAACATGAGTCAAGCCCTCAAAAGTTACGCAGACTTTCTTTAAAACTGAGATTTGTAAAGGGATTAGAAACCTGTTCTTGAGTTATTGTGCTTGCTTGGCAGTTGAGCCTCTAGTCTATATGTGACTACATATATCTAGGCTATCACATATCCAGGCTTTTCTCTCTAACCAGAGACAGGCTTTATTTTCCCTTTTTTCTTCTGTTCATTTTTTACATCCTCTTCCTAACTCCTTTTAACAAAAGCTGAGATACTCATTGAGGCAAATGGCTCCACAATGGTGGCATCTCAGATAAAATAAAACAGCAGGAAAACCGTGAACTGCTACAAAATGCTTACCTCCCACACCTGGTATTCACCCCAACACTCCTGAGCCTCCTTTCCCTAACACCACGGTGGGTTTCCTGCAGCCTTTGGGGCAGCCCACAACAAAAGACTGAAGGTAGAAGGATTAAAGCATCTCCTCTGGGATCATGCTGAAAGTTAGCGTGGGAAGAAGTCAGACCTCATGACTTCTCTGTCTGCTTTAACCATCCGACCCCTCATGCCCCTCCTCACCCAAGATGGGAGGAACACACCGTGCCTATATTCAAATCCACAAGAAGCAATCTTCCATTTTAATAATGCAGGAAAAAAATTAATCCGAAATCTCTGCCATGTGCCCTCAAGGAAGGGCAGCAGAGACAGCCAAGTTCTTTCCACACAGCACCTCTTTTTAACAAGATCTGCCTTTCAAACAAACCAGGAAAAACAGACATAATTAAAGGGCAATCAAAGCACTGCAGGAACCTCTCTGTCAGCGAGATGAAAGATGCCTTTTTTAAATGAAGGCTTGCATACCCAGATCTCTTCTCCTCAGTTTATCTTGGACGCTGTACTCTTTTGTCACACAAAAAGCACTAGCAATTCTAATGAGTCCAAAGGCTACATATGCAGCAGCTTTAGATGAAATGTCACCTCGTGCAGGCTCATCTGCCCAGCTGGAAAG
Organism: Cettia cetti; assembly: GCA_013401135.1. NCBI lineage: Eukaryota > Metazoa > Chordata > Aves > Passeriformes > Sylviidae > Cettia > Cettia cetti. The sequence goes on along the minus strand of VZUI01036071.1, from coordinate 19,970 downwards.
GAGCAGTGTAGGTTCTCATCCACTGCAGCTGGGGCTGCCACAGGCAATAGGGAGCAACTTGTGTTAGCACACCATGAACCTGACCAGTCAGAGGCAACACAGGCATGGGTAACACTATCCTGCAGAGTCCTGCACATGCTTTTGGATAAGGACCTACACAGGTACACTTGGGACTTTTCCAGGCTGATCACCTTGGTCCACATTGATTTCATTTCAAGAGAAGGCAGGTAAATGGTATTATCTCCTCCTATTTATGATCCTCTATATTTCCAAAGGATTTAGACATTACTCATCAATCCAAGTCCATTGGATATTTCTTTCTCTATTGAGAATTCAGATAAAAACTTTAGCTCTTTTCTCACATTTGTAGGCAAAAGCCTCACATTCTAACCACAGAACAGTTTGGGTTGGAAGGGATCTTAAAGATCATCTAGTCCAGCCCCCCTGCCCCCCATTATTGGGAGGGACACATTTCACCAGACCAGAAGGCTCAAAATCCCATCCAACCTGGCTTTAAACACTTCCAGGGACAAGGGATCCACAGCTTCTCTGGGCAGCCTGTTACAGTGCCTTAGCACCCTCACAGTGAAGAATTTCCTCCTAATACCTCATCTGAATCTGTCAGTTTGAAGCCCTTCACCCCTGTTCTGTATCACTATAAGCCCTTGTAAAAAGTCCCTCTCCAGCTTTCTTTAAGGCCTCCTTTCGGTACTGGAAGGTGTTCTAAGATCTCTCCAGAGCCATCTCTTCTTCAGGCTGTAAAAACCCCAACTCTTCAGGCTGTCTTCATAGGAGACATTCCAGGCTATGTTATAGTCAGTCTATGTTATATTCAACTTTAAATTATCAGGATGTTTTTGATTTTGGATGACTTGTTTGTACAGAATACAAGAGTTTGGAGCCTACAACACAACTACCAGAGACAGGTTAAACTGCAATGAGATTCTTTCCAGGGAATGCAGCTGGATACTGCTTTTCTTGGCCTTGGCTAAATAGTTTCAATGTTATGCCCAAAATACAGTAGGCAAAGGGATTCCAGTGCATCTGGAGACCATTTTCCTGACACAAAGGCAGCATCTCCCTCTCCCATAAAGAAAAATTAACCAGAAGCTCAAAGTTTGTAATTTCAATGCTGACAGCTGAAATCATATGGTCTCTCTAAAGGCTTGAAAAAATATAAACTGCAAAGAGGGAAAAAAAAAAAGCATTTTCTAAAGTTTTGCCCCCATATGTTTCCTATATGCTGCAAGCTGGCTGGACATAAAACATCTCCAGTCCAAAAGCCTTATGGAGTACACCAGCAGAGCTCCAAGCCCATCTGAGAGGCAGAGCTGTCAGCCTGGGCACTGCCTTGTGCCAGTGTAGCTACGTGGCTTCCAAGATCAGCTCTGGGTGAGAGCCAAGCAGCTTCGAGTGCAGGCAGGGCAAGCACAGGTCTGCCTGCACACATCCACGAAGGCATGTCCGAAGAAAGCAGTGCTGGGAAGACTCTTCTGTATTTAAAAGACAAAAAAAACCCCCAAACCCACACTTTGGTAAGATCACCTGAGAGGTGGCTAATCTTACTGCTCTCACATTCGTTTCTTCACCTCCCACATGCACCACAGGTTTTGCATCAGCAGGAGCTGAGCCAGGAAAGAGATAAAAAAATTGTGCAATTCATGCACCTGTGGGCTCCTCAGCTGCCTTCTGCCTTTGGGATCGGATGCTCCAAAAAAGGCTTTGTCTGGCAGATGGGTGATAGGGCTGCATCCGCTCCAGCTCCACTCAGGCAGACCCAGCACCATCCTGCCTGCAGCCCAGGGAGTTAGTTTGCATTCAAACCTACCACTCCCAATTTGGGTGACTGACACAGAGGCCATCATGGGTCCTACACCATGTCAAGGAATGGCAAGTGGGAAATACGATGCACCTCCAGATAAAGAACATCCTCCTAGCAAATTGACTCCATCAACAAAGCGAAAATGAATGGTAATGAAAGGAAAATACATATTCTTGCTCACAAAAAGCAATGCTGGTTGTTATTCCAATCTGTTCTGAGGCAAGGAAATATAGGAATGTCTCTGCTCACAACACCGGGGAAACCTGGGGATAATGGTTCCCAGTGCTACTGATGCTTCCTCCCACCCCATGCTTTGATGAGATAAAGCTGCTGGGCCAGGTTTTGATAGGTTGGTTGGAAAGAAAGTAAAAACAGCAGTTTGGCAAAAACTAACAATATGATGGAAAAACCCCAAACAAACCAACCAACCAAACCCCACCAGAAAACCAAAACAACAATAACAACAAAAAAGACCACACAGAGAAAACACCTAATGCACCCCCCCACAACAACAACACAAGTCGCCAAAAATAATGACAAAAGCTGAAACACGACAAAAAAACACAAAATAGAGAATTAAGTCTACAAAGGCACAAATATGGTGGAAAGGAAAGAGTTGCCATTAGGTAAAAAAGGAATAGAGAAAAGGGAAAAGAAAAAAAAAAACCTCCTAGTTTTTTCTACAGAAAAGCTAGTGTCAAGAGATTTTCCTTTCAGCTTTGGGAAACACCCAGTGAGCTCCTACTGGGAGGACCAGATAATGTCAGAGGCTTGGGACACCAAGTTCAGAAGAAATACTGAATTGAAAAACTTGCTTCTAGTTGGCAGTGCTTAAAATCAAGGGTAGCATATGCTTGTTTTCCACAAAATCCAGTACAGAGTAGGGAGAGGTCAGTATTTAGAAGCAGGTAAGCAATACTTGCTATGACTTTCCTATGTCACTGCTCCAAAGGCTGTGTCTACCTGTGCCTAAGTATTTGTGGTCTGCAGCCCTGGCTTCACAGCAATCTCTTTCCTTCAAGTATGTTTGACTCATCACATTTCATAGTTTCATTTCCAACTAGTCAAACCTGTACCTCCTCAATGCTGCTGAAGGTGGCAACACCTTCTTTAATGAGGCATATGACTGCTGCTTCATTACAATGGCATCCATATAAATGTATGCAATATTCATCAATCAAAAAAAGTTGAAATTCTTCCTTATAGCGAACACCAAGGGAAGATTATGCTAGAATAAACTCTTAAAATAAATCAGTAGCTTACCACCCTTCACTTCAAGTTGTAGCAAGAGATCCACCCTCTCCAAAAATTGAACTCCTCTTAACAAAGTAATCTTGCCAACACATGGAAGGATCTGCCAAGAAGACCACCCTCGTTGTCTAATTTTCTGTTTCGAAAGGCTATCCCAAATTAGATGCAAATTACCATAATATTAGGACCATTCCACTCTTCTTGGCCAAAAAAAAAACAAACCATAAAAAAGTACTGTTTAATTGCTCTGTCATTCAGGGCATCACTTAAGAGACACTACAGGATCTTCCCTTTGGTGAAGAAGCAGCAAAAAGCTCAGTCATGATATTCTTGAGCTCAAAATGCCTGTTACACTCTCCCCAGTATTTATTTATTTTTAGTAGAAAGGGTCTTTTCACACAAAGCATCTGGCTTACAATACTTTTTTTTCTTTTTTTTTTTGAGGGAAGGAGTAGGAAGACAAACCCTTAATGTGTAGTGACATCATTTTTGGCTACAGTCCCATTACCCAGCCTAAAGCAAGCCAGACCAAAGACCTCCACAGGGGGCCCTTCTCTGGGAGTTGCTGGAAGCAATGCTGCTTTCCAGAAGGGACCCTTTGGGAAGCACAGAAGAGATGCCCCAGCACAATGGCAGGATCCTTGTCCTGTTAGAGCTACAGAAATGGGCAGGGAGGCTCTCGCAGTCACTGTGCAGACAACAACTCGCCCTGCTCAGACAAGAGGCCCCAACCCTCCTGCTCCACAGGGCAAGAGCTCAGAGAGGATTTGAGCAAAGCAAGATCCAGCAAAGCCAGTTAACCCTGGGGAAACCAATCTGCCCAGATTGTTCACCTGCCACTGACCTGAGAGCAGGCCATGTCCCCAGGCCAGAGTTAAGGGACAGAATTTGCTTTGCAGCCTAACGGGTAACACAGCAGAGATAACAGGACAACAGCCAACATTATGAAGAGCAGTGTGAAAACGTGCATTTAACCAAACACATAGTTGCAATTTTCATTAAAAAACCTTTATTGGGTACCAACCAAGAAAAGGAGAGCATGGCATGTTGTACAGACTTGGGAAGAAATGGATCCCAGCCTCAAAAACTCATGACCTGAACCTACAACCACTTCTTCTGACTGACATGGGGGACAAAGACACAAAAAGGGCTGCAAGAATTCCTACTCCCTACTTCTAACATCCCCACATTTCAAAGACAGCCAAGCTGCTCAGTCAACAAGAAGGGGCAGACAGCTCTAGACACCCTGTCCCTAATGAAGTCATAGACACAAAAGATGACGAGCTTGTGTTCAGACATCTAAAAGCTTCTTTGCAGGAGAACAACCCCACCTCGAGTGTCTGCCCACGGCAGACATCCATCATGGGGTGGGAAACTGTTTGAAGTCTCCACAAGCCTCAGGGTAACTCCAGCACCACCTGTTGCATGCAAGTGAGTATCAGCTACACATCTCACCAGACTCATCGGGTCATGCTTCCACTCAAGCAGGATGGCTCCAGATTGAGTAGCTACACTGACTTTCTTAAATACCCCATTCAACAACTCACCAGTTCATCAACTACTTTTCTAGTCCACCCTCTTCCCTTTTCTTCTCACAAAGCATGATTGTCTCCTCGTTCAACTATTCCCTTCCCCTGCTCTGTCAGGTGATGGGATCAGACCTCACCTCCAATACAGACACTGAAAGCCCACCTGAATCACAGCTTCCCCAATCTGTAGTGTCTCCTGACAATCTTTCTAATCCTGACCTTACTCTCCTTCAAACCTCAACAGCACCATTTCAGGGCAGGTTGCCTCTTTTGAAGTCCGGCCTTCCTTCCCACCCTTTGCTCCCTTTGGTGTCTCAGAGCAAGGAGGCTTTGGATCCTGGGCCCTTTTTCACCTTGAACACACTCTTGCAAAGGTCAGAGAATACTTAAACCAGCCTCTGCTATGAAGTGGCTGCTTCCAGCAGCTCCTGTGATGTCCCAAAACAACAGAAGAGGGCAGAGGGGAGCTGCCAGAGAGAAGCATATTTGCTATGAAATCCGTGGACACAGGTCTGGTCCCAGAGTGGGAAGTGTCTGTCACGCATGAAATACTCCTGGTTTCTACACCCAAGGGCCCACGAACAGCACACCAACACAGGCAGCTGTGGGCAATTCCAGCCATGCAGAGCCAGGCCTGTCCGACGTGTCCAGTGATCAGAGCCCTGGCCCTGCTCTCGGCTCTCCCAGCACAACGCAACTGGGAAATGGGAAAGACTTGTTACTGAGGGCACAAATCCACAGCCGTGAAATCCACACATTTTTCCTTGCTACAGAAGGCGCACACGACTTGTATTGTACAAAAAGTGTTTCCTCACCAGAAAGGTGCAGCTTTTTAAACCCCTTAGTGCCCCGAGGGCACTGGCAAAGCACTCTCAGGCAGGTGACATCCTCCTGAACAGACGCAGTGGCAGAGGTGCAATATTCCCCACAAGAAGGCAAGAATCTGGTCCCAGAGCTGCTAAGGGCAACTCCTTGTGATAAAATGCTATTTCTGCCCTAAATCTGACACATACCCTGCACGTCCAAATGAGTAACTACATCAGAAATCCCAGACACAGAGGCTCATCCCCTGCCACTTGACATGGCTGCAGAGGATCAAATCATTTCCACAGCAAACTGTGGAGGAAAACCTTGGAAGCAAGAGGGAAATGGGAGAAGCAGCAAGCCTAGAAGAATCACCTGGCTCTGGTCCAGGTAACTCCAGGGCTCAGGAAGCAAATTTCTAATAATCAAGGCTTGCTGGCTGGGTAAACATACTGTCTATGCAGCACTTCTGCTGTCATTAAATGTAAAACACTGTATTTATTGCTGTGAAGGAATTTCTGTAACATCAGAAACTCAGCTCTATCTATTCACTGCTTTCTTCATATAGTTTAAGACTGCTGTCAGGGGTTGGGGAGCAGGGAGGGAAAGGAAAAGGGAGAGCAAGAGCATACAAGGTAAATGAACCATGCAATAAAAATTGTTGAAATTGGCTCAGACATCTCCTGATAAGATCACAGAAGTTGAGAAAGAACTGCAGCTCTTCTGGTGAGAAATTCAGTCATTGACAAAACACATCCACTCAGGGGAAAAAATGAAGTTAAACAGACACTTAAGCAAATGAAGCACTTGCTAAAAATGCCAATTCTTTAAATATTGAAGTCAAGAGTTTTTTTGGCGTAATATGATTCTGATTCCAAGAGTCAAGCCTTGCACATTTGTTATCAACAGACACCTCTGAAAATTCATATAAACCAGGACTCACAGTATATGGATCTCACACACTAAGACTGTGAATCTGGAAGCAAATTTGCCTCTGTAACTAAAAAACCAGTCTGTTTCATAGCTCCCCATACCACTTCATCCCATGAAGTTCAGCCCCAAGGTGAAATATCATCATGAGGGTCCTTAGATCTTTTCAAGATGCTATTGGCAATCTCATTATAGACTGAAACTATTCATTCAGGGGTCTGTAGAGTAACTTGGCAATAGCCACCTTGTGGAAAGGGATTGCTTCCCTTGGGGCAGCCACGAAGTTCTCAGCACCAGCTGTGAGCCCTGCTCCTCGGTTAGTGGCCCATCCCCACTGCTGCAGGGTGGCTCAGCCAGCAGAGAGGCAGCTGCAGAAAGTGCTTACAGCTCCTTGAGGACTTGCATTGTTCTGTCTGCATGATCCACCCCTGTGTGCAAATCCTAAGCCTTTGCATACCTCATAGACACTGACTACCCAGGTTTGTTAAATGTCTGAGTGGCTATGGCAGCAGGATAATACTTACTGAGTCCTTCTGACAGCTCTTCTGTTTGCTCACGAAGTGAAGTGCTTCATGTTTTAGAAATCATGTCAACCTTGTAGCATCCTCCAGCAGATAGGGCCCTCCCTGCCAGCCCTCTCAACCTGACTGAAGCCAAATCTGGTGAAATGGGAAACCTGGCACCCAACACCAGCCTCACAAGTAATGTCCCACACGCAAAGCAGCATTTTCAGCAGCAGCATACACACAGCTCCTCACACTGTTGTCTGCTAAGCATTCCAACCTTCTCCCACTGAGCTGAAACCTAACAGCAGCCCCCATACAACATTTTCTCCACAGCCCTTGTGCAGGACAAAGCATTGTTTGTGGTGACAGCAAGCTCTGCACAGTGACACCAGCCCTTGCTCCTCCTGCAGAGCAGGAGCACACACAGCTCCAGAGAAGAACCTGTGTTCTTTGCTGAGAGTTCCCATGTCCCGCCAAGCCAGGCTCTCCCTATGGCACTCTGCAGCCATCAGTGTTTTTCCCCATGATGCTGGTGATTACTGGTACTGCTTGCTGGAACCAGCTACTAGTACTGCCAAGGAAATATCTAGTCTCCAAAAACGGATGCAAACCATTCCCAATTTTTAAAGAAAACCCAGGCAGTAATGAAATTCTCGAAAGAAAATTCCTTCACTTTGACTCCAGCAACTAACCAGTGAGAAATGCCTTTAGAACTGAGTTGGCTCCATGCTTCCACCTGCTTTCCTTGAACCTAGAAGATTCACAAGCCTTTTCCAGAAGCCAAAGTGGCTCAAACACAGCTAGCTACTAGCTAGGGAAGCTTCTTGTACTTACACATCTACAAAAGCACCCACAGTTCTGAGGAAAGATCAAACCAGAGTTCACCAGGAGGTTGCTCTACTTTGAAATAGGTCACTGGGTGTTGGGATCTGCGGTTTAAGCAACGCACGCTTTGGGAGCCCAGAGGCCACAGCTGCTCCCTGTCTGGAGGAGGGCAAGCCCATGGCTGGAGCCTCAGCTCCCCAGCAACTGCCCCCGTCTCCCTCGGGATCCTCGGGGAGACCGCGCTCAGTGCCAAGGCCAGCTACGCTCCATCACACCTCCCGCGCCACTCCATCTGCCTGGGACACGCTCTGGGCTTCCTTCTGTCAGTACTTGTCTCTCAGGCAGGCACTTCTGCCAAGAACCCTAATGCAGTTGCAAAGCTCTCCCAGTTGCACATGCAAACGCTCTTAAGAAATAGCCAGAAGGTTTTGCCTAATGTAAGAGCGTAAACAAACTTGTTACATGCTAATCACCAGGTAGGCCACACACCCTTCCCTTCCCCCAGCCCCTGAATCTGCTAAAAGGACAGGAAATATAATCGTGGTCACATACCTTTGCTTCCTCGTTGATGTCCCAGGTGAAGGATATGGCATTGTACGCAATCTCCTCAATGTTGCTGATGGTGTTGAAGCTCTCCTTGTAGTCAGCTGTTAGAAAGAAGGGTTCATGAGGGAGAGGAAATATCACTGGAGTCATCCCTAATCACATGGAACAGCCAGAAACTAACTCTTCAGCAGCCCCTTGGGGCCAAAAAACCCCTGAACTGTACCTTAGGAATAGATCTTTAAGGAGGCTCGAAATGGTTCTCACACAAAAAAAACCCCCTCAGCAAACAGGAGGAAGGAGAAAAATGGGACTTGCAAAAATTCTAAAGTAGAAAATCCAGTGAGAAAGGCAGATCCTAAATATTGGGTGTTCTGTGCCATAACCTACTATGTGCAGGAAACACTACCCTGTATGGCAAGGACATGAGCTCTCAATAAAACTCCTTCAATAACAAACAAAGATTTGCATGCGCGTCTGCTTTAAGTGCCAAGTGATTAATCCCTGCTTTGATTCACAGAAGGAAGGGACGAGGAGTACAACCCAGGCTTCAGCCAGAGAAGGTGGGAACCCAGCCAGCCCCAGCCTTGTCTGGAGGCAAATGGAGGTTTGCAGTGTTTTATTTTTTCACATGTACCAGAGACGAGTTGTGAGCAAAGCTGTGGAAGGAGGATCATTAGTCTAGAGGTATTTCTACGAGGATTTGTCCTTTGAAGAAACACAATATTTAGGACAGCCACTAGGACTACAAGCTGTGATTTAGCTACAAGCACCAGGATATTCTAAAAAAAACCCTGTTGTCTGGAGGGGACTGTTGGATCTCCCAATAACAAAACCCTAAACCCCACCAATTAAGATCCTCCTAAAAATCAGCCTCTTTAATGAGTCTTAAAAACTACAGCATTAGCTCCAAGCAAACACAAACTGTCTCTGGGCTTTCAGCAAAGCTATGGATAGCAGAGAGTGATCCAGAAGTTCCTTAAAATAACAAAGCTTTGGCAGAAAACTGAACCTTGACAAGGAATTAGGTCCGAAGTTTGACATCAGCAATGAGAGTGTTCTTTACCTATGTCAATGCATCTTTGTTTGGCTGTGTGCTGTCTCGAGTGCCAGTATTTCCAGTGCCTGAGCTGATCTTCCCTTGTTTTGTCTTCAGCAAACACAACCATAATAACACTCTGAAAGAAGAGAGGGAAAGATTTATCAAAAAAAAAAACAAAAACAAACAAACCCAAAACCAAAAAAAAAAAAAACCCCAAAAAACCAACACAAACAAAAACATGAAAGAGAAATAGAGAATAGGCCAGAGAATACTTTTGGTTTGGAGCCTTAGGCTTTTGCACTTGAGGCACTACAGTATACCTGGTATACTGCTGCCAAACGGGAAGGCAGACAACAGCACTTTCTGGGTCATAAACAGAGATGAGCAGAACTGCTCTCCTCACTAGAATTCAAGGATCTCATTCCAGGTGTTGCATCACCCTTACACAAGTGCTGACACCACTTCTTAACAGTCTGAGCCAGGCTGGGTTGGTCTGGCAGTAGGTGGACAGCAAAGGAACCAACACTGACGTAAAAGCACAGTAAGCTGGCCTTTGTGCTGATGCTCTGGCCTAGATTACTGCACTTTGGGAGAGTTTAGGGTTACCATTGTACACACCCTCCTCCCCAGGAAACCACAAGTGCTGCCACTCACTCGGACTTTACTGATGGGGTGATGGATTCCTTCAGTGCTGCTGACTTCTTTCAGAGTGATTGGGTAAAATTGACCTTTATTCAGGTAAGTCATTGTGCTGTCCCCAGGCTTCTGTCGGAGGGACTTGGAGGCTTCCAGAGTGTATTCAAAGTTATTCCTATAGAGTGAAGAGTGTAGTGATTGCTAAGGCATTTTCCTGGAAAGCTGATTAAATGCTCCACATTTAATTTGGAGAAATTCCAAAGTCGTTAGTTGACTCATTAAGCCATCAACAGGCAAAGAAGTTGCAAAACAGGATGAGCCCCTTTTTCAACCATTTCCTTCATGAATGAACATTTAAGAGAAGTTCTTGGCAAGCTAAATCCTAAGACACATCAGCAGGCAAGGCTGGAAGATCCCTATTCAGGCTGAGAGGCAGCAAGCTGCTCTCAGGGAAGAGAAAAGTATCTATTAGCAATTTAATTAAATCCACAAGCTAATAAGCTACTCAGTGGCCATCACCCTCTTGGTCAACTGCAATCAAACAACTCATTTGCTCCCCTTCTCTGGAGTTCAGATGAGTTTTATTTCTGCTGCTTCTGCTGTAGATTTCCAGCAGAGTGAGATCAAGACAAGCAGACCAGGGAGGGGTGCACAGCTGGAAGCAAACTCCCAGACCACTCCCACAGAGCACTGCACCTTCCCATGGGACACAGATTTGGTGCAAGGACCATAACTGAAGCTGGGTGGTATTTCCAATCCTGCAGGTAGTTTTCCTTAAAGTATTTGTTTTCTTTAAAGCTACTATTTCCAACTGTGAAATTCAAATAAGCAGATATAATTGTGGGTTTGAGATCAACAGGTCCCCCCAAAATCCAGCTGTGACTTAGTGCAAATTGGCATGACTTGTACTGTTTGCTCATGGACAATCAAGAGAATAAGAGGATATGGGCAAATGGGGGCCTTAAATTATTACCCAGAAATGCTGTCAAAAACGTAATCTTCTGAATTCATGTTGGCCATTCGGAGATTCAGTTCAGTAGGAAAGAAAACCTGGAGCAGACAAAACAACAATTAACACTGCAGCAACATGAAAAGTCAATATTAAATAGATACTCCTTACCATGGAACTCCTATCAAATTGTTCACCAGATAATAACTGATTTTTGGTTTGAACAAACAGGACATTTAAACAGTGTTTTAATCCAAAACTTTTGTGTGTTAACTAAGCACAATATATTGTAAGCCTTCCAAGACAGCTTAAGGCAAAATTTTAACGCTTTCCCAAATCTTAAAGAGCATAGCTACACAGCTCCTTGAGGTTTGGTTAAAAAATCAAAACATGATTATGCTGATATTTTCAGTTGGTATCATAAAACAAAACCCACAGATTTTCTCACTCAAGGGCCCTACATAATCCAGCTGTTTTCCATGGACACACACCACACCTAGAAACTGGCAGTAAGGAAGCTTACATACAGTCACTTCAGCTTGGTACCTGCAAAGGCACCACGGAGTGCCGAACTCTTGCAAAACCTGGCTCTATGGATCGAGATAATTATTTCAACACTCTGCAAACCAAAGCCTCTGTCACTAGTAAGATTAGTCATTTGCTTTTGATAATGATTTCATGTTGTGCAGGTTTTATTTACTAAGTTTTAATTATGCACCTTTCTGAGAAAGTCTTCTATTTCTAAGCCACTGGACAGATTTCTGGCTCACGTAACAAGAACAGTTAAAGATGGAACTGGATCTCTCCATCCAGATCAAGACAGACACACACACACACACACACACACACAGAGCAGCTGCCTCTCTTGGTACCTCTTGCACACCCTCCTTGAAAGTCTCTGAGAAGGTGGAGTCTGGTGTTCGCCTCTGGGAGTTCTGAGGCTGGGTGTTGGAACTGAACTGGTCGGGATTGAGGTTCCTGTCGAAGACCACCACGCGCTCGGGCGGCTCAGGGTGGTACACGCTCGGTGGGATGCCCACAGCAAAGCCATGGGGCTGCGTCTCTGTCTTGATGGAATGCGTGGGCATCGTGGCAATTGAAACCGTCACCGTTGTGTCAGGGGTTGTGAGGTGGCCTCGCTTGTCCATGCCCATCTGGGGGGTGTGTGGAAGGACAATATTGAAAGGTACATTCTTCAGAACCTGAACTCTGTTTTCTCCAGCAGAAATGAGTGACTGTTCTGTCACATTTGGGATGCTGTTCCTTAAAAGGGCAAAAAGAAATCAGGCATAAATTATACAGCTTGTTTTCTCATTAAACAAGAACCAGAAAAGCTTTTCAGCCTTTTGGACAGGAACAGCTGACACAAACTCTCCTGCTTGTGCAGAACAGCTCAATCCTAACCTGAAAAGCTGAGAAACTCATTTAAAAAACCCCCATAACTCCTCTCCCACTGTTAACCATCCCACCTTGGAGATGAACTACCCTGGAGCAAAGGGTTAGGGTTAACAGCCCCGACCCTCACTGCTTGGAAAACAGCAGTCCAAAACTAAGCACCTCCCACCACACACAGGCTCCACGAAGCTGTTCTTTGGCAAAAGGAGAAGAGCTGACAGGAGGGTTGCTGCTCCTCTGCCCCAGCACTGCGCACCACCCGGGAAGCACTAATAGGAAAATTATACCCCTCGCTTCATGCACACCCCCCCAAGAAAATCCACACCAAGACTCCTAGGAGTGGTTTGCATAACTTGCCACTCTCCACCCCACCACACTCATTTCTGCCAGGACAACACTATGATCTGTGGCTGAGCTGACCTCATAGCTAGTAACCACTAAGTCAGCCTTTCTCTCTCCCCACAAAGTGGTCTTGTCCTTTCCTTTACACCAATTCTGACATTTCCCTGCCTCCTTGGTGAGCCAGTTCAGCTCGCCTGGCTGGCAGAAAACTAGCCATCTTTTCTTTCCTGTTTGGTGATGGATCAGTGCAAGAGCCAATCTGGTTGAAGAGGAGCAGTGGGAACACATGGCTGGGAACCAGCCTGCTCTTCTTGAAAACAAGTCACTCAATCAGCTCAGCCAGACCACAAAACCTCACCTCAGGTCCTTAAAGCCTTCTAGTCTGTCCAAAGGAAGAGGATGGTAGGAGTGGCAGCCTGGCTTGAGTGAACCTCCCATTTAACCTAATCACTATCATCTGCTTGGGAGGCACAGAAGAGGGACGTCAGGTAGGGGAAGAAAGATAGAAGTTCCAGAGGATACAAAGGAAGTCCCCAAACAATACAAAACCAAATCACAAGCACTTTGAAGTCCTTCCCAACTGGCCCATGCTTGAAACAGCAATGCTGCTGGTACTTGAGAACAAAAATCAGCAGAGAGCAACTGAAGTAACTGCATGAAAAAAGAAAAGGATGACCAGTGACTGCAGCCTGGGGGGTGCCTGCACTACCAGGATGAGCCTAATTTAGAGAGCAGCTCTTGCTAGGCTGACTATATGACATCAGCACACTAAAAGCAGGTAGATGGCATTGAGCAGCAGTTTGAGCCTCAACTCTCCACATGATGGTTCAAACCCCATCCTGTTCCTGAGGAAACACAGGAATCTAAGGCACAGAGTAAAAGGTAACAATTTCTCTCTTCCAGCACATTGCCACAGTGCAGCAAGTTACTTTCAGCAGCTTTGATGGTGTATGAGGGACGGGAGGAAATAGAGAAGCAATAATTTTAAAAATAATACCTTTTGCTATGATCTTGTTCAGGATGTTCTACCTCAGGCTTAGCTGTTGAAGATCTCCTCTCCCTTGGTACCTGGGAAATTTAAGACATACTATAATTCAATTCTTCCTCCCATACAAAAAATTATAGCTCCTTAAAATCTGGTCAAATTAAGGAAGCCTTGCTTTGGATGCCAGTCATTATTTGCATTACAGCTTAACCCATGTTCACATGGCTTTGGGATGCCAGGCCAACCCCAGGAGATGCCCCACGGATCCCTATGTAGCCAACTCAGTCACCTCTGCCAGCCTTGAGTTCTTGCCAGCACCAGGTGGTGAGAACACCAGTGCAGAAAACCATCCATCCACAGCTGGAGCACCAGTACTGGGGTGAGCAGGACCAAGAGGAGATTTCCCGAGGTTTGCTGGCAGTGCAGGTTCTCTGCTCTGCAGACTGTCAGAGTTCAGCTTGCTGGATGAGCTCAAACCTTGTGAAAGGATACTGTTCCACTGCCACTTCCCCAAGGACACATGCTCTCTAGGCCATTCTCTCTAAGACCACTTGAGGCTCTCCTTTCTCCTCAGTGATCAGGAATTTGGGGAGCACCACATCCAATAAACATGTTGAGATATTACAGCTCATACTTGTGCATGGCCACACAAAACACACTGGCCCAAACTATGCTAAACCTTTTATAAACAAAATGTAACCCCCACTCTGGATTTAAGACAGCTCAGTATTGCTCCTTGTATTTTATGCCATAGACAGGATTTGCCCTGAAAACACAACATCAGCCAATGCCCACATACATGCCATTTTCCTGGCATCACTGCAAGGCCAAGGCACAGAGGAGAAGGTGAACTCTTGGAGCTGTGGTGGCTCAGTTCCTTGCATGGAGCACACAATCAGTAGTCCAGCAACCCAAACAGCTCCTGCAGCTGCTGGCACTGGTGCTCAGGTCCCCTCAGCCACACAGCAAGTTCACACAAGCTCTCCTGCCAACCCACATGTAAGGCCCAGGATTTTGTTACCCTCATCACGCCTCCTGAACGAGCAAAGCAAACATCTCCCAGAGTATGTACAGGGGAGTGAACTCCCACCACTCTCCTTCACTGAAGCCTGTTCCCATCCTGCCTCCATTTGGCAGCCTGGGTCCAGGCTGAGGAATCACCACTTCAGCACAACTGTGAAGGCTGAGGGCACACCAGCACAAACAGTGCTCTGCCTGAAAACTATGTCCTCATTCTTCCACATAACCTGGAATCCCCAGCAACACTGGAACTGTTAGATTTCCCACAGTAATCAGCAAAATTTGGAGAACTTCTAGCTGGAGACTGTTGGGAGGCCAACACTAACTAGTCACTGAAAAAGAAGGGTTTTCCAAGCTGCATTTGGCCATCACTCCCAAAAGAATTTTTAATAAAAATTTGCTTCCTATAAGGCATTATTAACCACAGTTAAGCAAGCCCAGTAGTCAAATGGAAGGAAACAAAAGTTTTTTTGTTTTACTGTTTTGTTTTTTTTATAGGAAGGTGATCTCATCAGCTGCCTTTAATATGCAGAAGGGGCGTATTAGAAATGCCTCCATGTCATCCCTCTATAACATTACTCCACAACAACCCTCAATAAATCTGTCAACCTTCAGCCATTCTGCTTTACCCAAGTGTGTAGCATACCTGTTCTTCCACCATATTTTTCTGTACACCCACTGATACCCAAACATAAGAGGAAACCCTGAATTAGGCATTAATGTACAGCAAATCCCTTCTGCTTTGCAGAGCATGAAGGATCAACATCAACATTCTTTTTGTAATCTACAGGTTTAGAAATCAAAATTGATCTTGTGGATTAAAATTGTTCTGGTGAAAGCATATCGTTGTTTCTTTTTTTTTTTTTCCCCAAAAGCATAGCAAGCACAAGCATAAAGCAGAAAGGCAGTTTTCTCACAAAACTAGATGAATAACATCCACATCAGTGAGTCTGTGGCATTTTGTCATGTGTGTCTGGAGTGTTAATCTCCATATTAAGCATTGCAAGAATATTTCAATATGTAAGACATGTTCAACTCTTAAAAGGGCAGGCAAGGGTTTTGTCTGCACCAGGCAATCTCTCCTAGTGCTTGAAGAATGTAACTGAGGCTGGCAACTGCACTCATTACTGTTAAAAGACACAAGCCAAAGTGTCAGGCAGGAGAGCCAAGTCAGCCTCCTGGCCTTCCTGCACGCTCAGCAAAGAAAAAACAGGCATCTCCACCTGGTGAGCCACGCCACCAGAACACAGGCGTCTCAACACAAGCAGGACCCCTCCCTGCCTGGAAATGCCTGCTGGTCTCCACTGACCTGGCTGGAGATAACTACCCTAGCTTATACTTTTGGTATTCAGGAAACAAAGCTCAGCAAAACGCACTCCACGCAGACCAGAACGTTCTCTGACTGCTCAGTTCAGCTGTGAGCATCTAGGAAGGCACATGTCTCCAAGAAGACCACCCATATTGGTGAAGACAATCACTGCTATTAAAGGATTAACAGATTATAGTAGTCAAAGCTCACTGAGGGTTAGAGGGATGTAGACAGCAACTCTTTCAGGTGGACACTGCTGCCCCACATACCACCAAAAACCTGTAATTGTATCTTAGTATCAGCTGAGCCTAAAGTAACACAACAAAGCCCCAGCAAAAGCCAAAGGTCCACCAGAATAGGGATCATGTGAGCAAAAGGAGTTCCATTCTCCATGTATATTTATATTCAGACAGGGATATAGTCCTAAAGTGTCATTCTTTATGACTATTTCTAGAACACATTGCCTCTTGCAGAACCTGAGGTCAACAGAAAAAGTGCTACCCAAGTTGAAAAGTAGCAAAGCGCTTAACTTTTACATCAAGATCTGGGGATCTTATTTTACAGAGCTAAAAAACCCCAAATTTTCAGAACAAGAGACATAGGGTTTTTTTTCAATTTAAACCCCACATTGTTTAAAGTCCTTGTGATCTGTTCACAGCTTCTATAAAATCCTCTAGCAAATGACACCTTTTCCACAGGTGGAACACGAGCTCTGCTGGCTACCAGAGCAAACCCACGCCAATCTACCTTGTAGTAATCATAGAGCAGTCCGAGGGCAGCTGCACTGTCTTCATCCCCATTGATGCTCATCATAGCTTTGGTAGCTGCTGTCAGGGGATTTTCAAGAAAAGTTTTCCAGGCCTCATCTTCATTGGTGTAAGGACGTCTCTGAGAGTAGAGTGAGTCATTCTGAAGAACCAACACGGGTCTTTTACTTGAATCATAAAGAAGAAGAAATAAAAAAGCCACCTGTTAGAACACATGAGAAACATTCCTAAAGCTCTTCAAAATTAGCTGCCCCAGTTTCATGGGGTTCATATTCTGATTCAGTGTACTGCAAGGATTAGTCAACACAAAAAGCCCAGAAACTTAATTCTGATCTCACTCATGCTCTGAGTAAATCAGGATTAATTTATCCAAACTCAGATGGATTACACTAGCCTCTACAAAGAGACAAAGCCATGTAAGAGCACAACTGACCTGCTCATGCTCTGAATCCAACCCAGAAAGAGTTACTCACTTTCTAGCCAACCACCTACAAAGCCTCCAGCACATCCTATGTAATACTGCCAAGCTACAACCTGATCTAGTCACGTGAAACTAGGAAATGTGCACTAACAAAAAATCTCTTTTCTCCAGTACTTTAAAGTGTCTTCCCTCTCAGAATATATCTAAAAACATCACCTAGAAGTTACTGATAAGTTACAGATGACACAGGGAAATTGGTAAAAGGGAATTCAAATCAATCTGGCAGTGGTTTTTTCTGACAAGGGAAAAAAAAAAAAGACAACTTACTGCCTGGTTAGTGCTGAAATAATCCAGCACTAGTTTGAAACACACTCAAATGAGTGAAGAAAAAGGAAAAATCTGAGTTATTTCCTTTGTGCTATAGTATATATATATAAATTTATATTTACTCTGAACATTTGGAGATTGCAGGGAACCAACAAACTCCAAAATGACTTGGACATTCTGTTCACAGACAAAAGCAAGATGTGTAGAAAATGTTATCCTGACAGCCTAGACAACTTAATATTTTTTGGTTCTATTGGTAAAACATATACTTCATCTTTTAAATCAAATCAAGCTAATGTTCAAATGACTTTTGAAACAGTTCAGTTTTCTTTCCAGTGCAAGTTTAACATTAGTTTACTGAAAATGGGCTGGGGGAGAAGGGGAGGCTTTTTTATTTTCCTTTATAATCCCAAACTTGACATTTTTAGTGAATTGCCCATAGTTAAAAAAGGAAAGTAATTATTTAAAAACAACTAACTCCACAAGAAACCCCTCACCACCTTCACATCCTTTTCCTAGTAAGGAATCCTCCTTTTCATGTATTTACCCAGATACATTCAGAGACTGAAATATACCACAAATACAAAAAGTTGTGAAACAGAAAGTTGTGAAATACTCTAATCGCTATAAGCAGCTTAGCAGTATCCTACATTTATCACCACCTTCTACCAAAAAGATTGCAAAGCAAATTACGCATTCGATGCTTTATCAGTTACACAAGGCACCCTGCCGAGCGGCCATCGGACAGCTTGGCTGAGCTGAAGGCACTGAAAGCAAGTGGGAGTTTCCAGGACTCATAGGAGCACTTCGTGACCATAAATCAGTATTGTGCAGTTGGAAGAAGAGCAAACAAAAATGACAAAAGAGACAAGTTCTTGCACCAAGCCCTTTCTTCAGGTCTTCATATATGTACTTGTGTACACACTGACACAGACACCCAAATGCAGATACCTCCGGTATTGAGGACAGCTGCTTTCTATCACAAGTGAGGTGACCCACAGAAGACAAAGCAGAATTTTCTTTAGGGACACGGTACAATCTCCTGTTCTTATACAATATGATAAAATAAGCCTCAACTGTCCATAGCAAATGGGAAAATCCTCCAGTTAAACTCACAGAGAAAAAGGCAGCTGAAGTAACCCGGGTACAGTTCCCTTGATCCATCCCTGCCAAGCTGAAGGGCTAAATCAGCCTTGCTGAACTCACAAGACCACTAAGCTGATTCCCTCCAGCAACACAATACTCACACGGGAAGGGAAAATCATCAGAGAACCAAAAATACTGAGAACAAAAGCATCAACTAACCAGAAGCCTAGAGAATGCAAGATCTTTGTATTTTTGTGTGATTTTTTAGTCATTGAAACACCCAAATTCAATGCCCATTGCCCTACAGGTAACCCATCTACCTAAAAGAGCACAGAAAAAGTTATCTACAGAATTAACAAGAAAAGCACAGTGTTTGGCAGGAACTCACTCCTTTAGGAGAACCACAGAACATATTAATAAGAGAAGGTAAATACATCCTTTTGTTCCTAAATTTTAAATGATAAGTGGCATGCTGATCTGCTCACAGAGTAGCAGAAGTCCAGCAGAGGCAGAAAATGAACCTTCATACAGCAGTTCTAATAATTTCCCAACTTTATTTTCCATATGACCATAGTAGAAGCAGAGGAATACTACAAAAAGCAGAGACTCTCTCTTCACCTATGATGTTCTGTGTTCAGGCCACAGAAACTATTCCTCCTTCCCTCAGTGATCCAGGACCAGCCGTCCTGTCTCCCACCCTTCAATTTACCCGGTGACGTTCAGAGCTGCCCAGCCATGCTCTGCCTGCTCCTGCACAGAGTACACCTCTAATGCTGAGGCAGCATCGAGGATTTCTGTCACCAGCACCTGCGTGCCAGCAAAGCAAAGTGCACGTACCCAAACTGCTACAGCCTCACGTGTCATTGGAAATAAAAACACCTATGAAAAATCCTAACTACACGCATAAGTTAGCGAGTTGCTGCATTGTAGTCTTCTTCCTAGAAAGTAGAATGTTGAAACAAAAAGTTAGGTTTAAAATCCTACACATTCCCTAGGAAAGGAGTGCATTTGAGTCACCGATAATTCAAAGTATAGAATTTTTAAAATCGGTTCTTGACATCAAATCACTTCAGAGTTACCCCGTTTTCTGGCACATAGGTGGCCACGGCCACGGTCAGCAGACGGACACGGTGACAAGTGCAACAACAGACCCGAGTCCTTAAACACAGCCTGGGATCCGCTTGAAGGTGACGTCCCGTAGTCAACAACACGAAGTTACAGAATACACACACCTCGAGCTCGCCTTAACTCTTTCAGGACCCAGTTTCGGCTACTCCGGGGTCGCCGCAGCCGAGCTCGCCGGCAGCCGCCCTTACCTGCCGAAGTCCACCTTGCCGGAGGGATGCGCCTCGTAGAAGTCCATGGGGGCCGCTGCGGCCGCCGGGCAGCGGCGCGGGGGCTCGGCCCGGCTCCCTCGGCCCGGCACCTCCTCCCGACGGCGCGGCCGCCGCCGCCGCCGCCCGCATTTAAGGCGCGGCCCG
>VZUI01036068.1:0-21802 GCA_013401135.1 Cettia cetti | reverse complement strand
TATTCCTAGTAAAGAACTGCTATTCCTATTCCCAAATCTTTGCCTGAAAGCCCTTAATTGCAAAATTATAGTAATTCGGAGGGAAAGGGGGTTACAGTCTCCATTCCAGGGAAAACTCCAGTTTCCCCTGGCAGATACCTGTCTCTAAACCAGGACACAGGTCTTTTGAGCTCACGAGGTAAGTAAACTGCATGTATGTCCAATAGTTCAAGTTGCCTGTGAACATCTGAGTTTTAGGTAATCCATGTGCAAGATGTTTTACTCATCTTTGTAAAGGCACATTGCTATTACTCCCTTTTGCCTTACTGGGATCAGGGTGTTCACACTGATCACAGGTTAATCTGTATGAAGCAAAGGGGAGAAGGTAATGCAAACTTCTTGAGAAGCTCCTGTTTTCTTCATGACGCCAAATGAAAATGTTGCAGGCACATTTGCCTTTCAGAGGATAATATCAGGTTCAGCTTTTCAGAAAAACTACAGGAGAGGTTCTTTGTTTTGGAGATGAGATTGATATAGGGAAACTGGTTTCCTGGTTTGCAGCTACATCAGTGTTTCAAGCTGGATCTAGATACTACTTCTGAATCTCTTAATTGCCACATTTTTTTCACACCTTGCATTGCCCCCCCGAGTGTGCACAATGAATTCCTTTTGGATGAAACTAAGCCAGGAAACGATCTCCAGAGGACCATCAAATGTGCTCCAACTGCTGATGGACATTCAGTCCAAAGGACTCAGACTAGAGTTAGTCCAAAATAAAAGACAGGGCTGTCAGGCCCTTTGCACACATGGCTTTGCATTACAGAGCTTCTCCTACTGCTCCATGTGATATCTGATGTAGACATAGAATCATAGAATAATTGAGTTGGAGGGGACCCATCAGGGTCATCGAGTCCAACTCCTGGCCCTAGGGAAACCCCTAGAATCACACCAGGTCCCCAGGAGCATTGTCCAAACACTTCTTGAACTTTGTCAGGCTGGTGCTGTGACCGTTTCCCTAGGGAGCCTGTTCCTGGGACTGACCACCCTCTGGGTGGAGAACCTTTTCCTGATATCCAGCCTAAACCTCCCCTGACTCAGCTTCATACTGTTTCCTTGAATTCTGTCCCTGGTTAGAAGAGTGAAGAGATCAGTACTTGAAGAGATCAGTACTTGAAGAGATCAGTACTTGCCCCTCTGCTTTTCCTCATGAGGAAATTGAAGACCACAATGAGTCTCCCCTGAGTCTCCTGTTCTCCAGGATGAATAGACCAAGTGACCTCAGTGGCTCCTCATACAACTTCTCCAGACCCTTCACCATCCTCGTGGGCCTCCTTTGGACACTGTCCAATATCCTAAGGTCCTTTTTATTTTGTGGCACCCAAAACTTTCCCCAGGACTTGAGGTGAGGCCGCCCCAGCTCAGAGCAGAGCAGGACAATCCCCTCCCTTGCCCAGCTGGTGATGCTGTCCCTGATGCCCCCCAGGACAGGGTTGGCCCTCCTGGCTGCCAGGGCACTGCTGACTCATGTTCAGCTTGCCACTGACCAGGACCCCCAGGCCTCTTTCTGCAGGGCTGATCTCCAGCATCTCCCTACCTCTTAATAGTTATCAGGCAAGATGAATAAAGTGCATCATTGATGTCTCCTCCTCCATGAAGCTGTTAAGAGAGGTAGCAATATAAAGTGCATAGGTTCCCCCCCCTTTATGTTGCAGAACTTAAACTAATTAAGACAATTTACAGTACCTTTCGTTCAGGGCTCTTTGACAAATATGTTACTCTGTATGTGAAATGTAAGTGCATGGTATCAAACTGCAATCTAGATAGAAGAGAGATGTGACCATGAACATACTACATTGTGATGCAGATCATCTTCTACAGACACAGCAGAGATGGAAAGTGGTTTCTCTGCCATCCTTGTTGTCCATGGATTATCTGAACCACAGTGGTACAATGTCTTCTGTACTTTCAGACATTTTCAGCTGTTGCAGATGATGGTATGATTATTTGATTCTATTAAAATAAATTTTCCAATGGAAGATTTGCCTTTCCTCATAAGGTTTGTATCAGATTTTTATTTTGCACTTTTCTGTAATTTCTCTTCTGAGGTATTTTATCTTCTGAAGAAATACACATCCCATTTTTCTGGGGTAACAGCTGAAATGCTGCCATTTCCAAGTTGATATTATTGCATTGTAAGCAATGGCAGTATTTGTGAAGAAGACACTCTTCTCTCTGGATATTTGAATATGTTTCTCTGGTGTTTCTCGGTATATCTTTGAAACAACAAATCAGTCTGGATTTTCCCATGTTTACTTATACAAACGTTGGCTCCATCTGATCTAACCTTCTTCTTGCCTCCCTCGAGTGTCAGCCAGAGTCCTGAACAAATTAGTGCTCTCCTGGGTATCTTGGGTTGTGTGGTCACTGAAGCTGCCAGCTCATCTTGGCTTTAGACAGCTATGAGTACAAAGGGAAAGGAAAGATTATGCTCATTCTGTGCAACAGTTGGTTAAAGCAGGAATGTGCAGAGGATGCAACTAGGAGAGCTGCTGGAGAGGTTCCTCATTTTTGTTAAGGACTGGAAACATGTACCAGTCAAGCCCAGAGAGATGCATCTGAGGGTAGAACACGACTGGAAGGAGTGACTATAGTTTTTATTGATAATACATGTTTCAGTTTCCCTTCCCTTAGAATAGAAAGAATGCCTCATCTGCAGGAATAATCCACTCTTTTTGCTGAGATAAATGACTCAGGCTTCTTCCTCATGGTTCATTCCATTGTAAATACAATTAATGATTCAGACTTAGAATGTTTCATTTCCTGCAAATACAATTATTGCCTTGTAAAACAGAGTATCTCCTCCCATTATCCCTTTAGTGACAGAATAACAATCACTGCAAGTACAGAAAACTCATCTTAGTCCAGCTGAGTTCATTTGGAGAACAACTGGTTTAGATCTGCTCCTACTATTAAGGGAAGAATGTCTTTATTTGTATTACATGATGATTACTTCCGATTATCTCTCCAGAGCTTTAAATAAACAGGGACTTTAGTGTCTGATTAAAGAAATAATGAGTTCTGAATTATTTCCTCCATGTGAGCGGAATTTAGGGAGATTCCTGATATGAACCAAGCCCCAAGAAGGCAAGGTTATCCCCCTTTGGAAGGCATGTATGCAGTTTCTCCAGCATGTACCTTGTCTTTCTCAGATGGTGTAAACCAACTCTGCTTTTGTTGCCATCAGTGGAGCAGGGACAGTTTTCACCAAATGAGCCTCTGGCTCTTTTTTTTCTGCCTTCCTTTAAGAATTCTGTTTGCAAATGGGATGCTGCCTTGAATGTGCTTCCCAAAAAGGACACAGCAATGAACCCACATGCATTTTGCTTCTATCCTGTGAATATTTTACCATTCTGAAGAAAAATCTGTATGCTGAAGCTTCAGTTCTGTGATACTGAGGAGCTATTTTCACACCATTTGTGCCTTTACTGTTAGATGGCGTTCCTTGCAATAAGCATGAGACATGCATACACAGGCGTTCAACGCCAAGCTTCAATCCCATAAAGAATCAACAGCAGTATTTTATGGACTTCCAAACTCTTTGTATGAGCAGCAGCAGCTGGAGATTTCCTCTATTGCTGGCAGTCTACAACAGAAAGGAAGTTTGGGGAAGTTTTCAAAGATGCTAGTACAGCAAAGGAGTAGCAGCACTATGTTTGCAATCTAGATGGACTTAACAGTAAGGTTCAGGTTGTGGGGTTGACTGCCAGAGAGACTAAACAACAGCACAAGGAACTGATAAAGTATCAAAGGTATTTCCCTAAAGATTAGCTACCCATGTTGCCATTGTAAGGGAGGGAAGGAAACTTCAGGCTCTCTGACAAAACCTGAAATAGGTCACCAGAAACAAGCAAACCTTGGGAAGCTTGACCTGCCTGAGAGTCCAAGAATTTCCATGTGCAAGAGAATAAAGTGTTAAGGGAATTCACCAATATTACTTCAAATTTCCTCAGAAATTCCTCAGGAAAATGGAGCCTCAATACATAACTAGGAGGAGATAGTAAATCTCACATGAAATATCCATTAGGGAGAAATGTGGAAGGAAGCTAGCACATTAGCACATGGCCAAGAGCTAGGGCAGGGAGACAAAATCCAGCCCCTCAGTTTGTCTATGCTGAGGTGGTCCAGGTCAATGTATTATTCTCTAGTTGAAAGAGAATCTTTATCCTGTTCTGGAGGTTCCCCAGAATTTTAAAGGAGCTGAGAAAGGAGAAACTCTCCAGATTCTTCTTTCCTGAGCTGTATCTTGCAGCTGCTCTACAGGAGGTTGCGATTTGCCTAGCAGAGCCAGTAGATGGAATTCACCAGAGATGCTTTGGTTACTGTGAAGAGGATCTGGCTCAATGTGACATCACGGAGGTATGAGGTAGATGAGGTTTGTATAAGAACAGCTGATCTTCAAGTCTCAAGGATGTTCAAATATCTCACTGGAAATCAGAGGAACTCAGCTTCCAAGTCACTTTGAAAAACCAAAGTTCACCTTTTTCCTCAGGTAGAAACCTTCCAAATGTTTATTTGTATCTCAATCTTTAAAATGCTTACAAAGACTGCATTTGCTAGGCCTTTTGTTTTGCAGATAAATTATAGTAAAGCTGGGGATTTTAACATCTATTTTTGTCATTTTGGTGGGATGTGTGTTTCTGAGAATATGTAGCTGGTAAAATTCTTCTATTCCAGCAGGGCAAGTGAGAAAGCTCTTCTTGCAGGACCTGAAGTAAAAAACTGTCATATCATCAGTGATGGAAAATCACCCTATGCTGTGCAAGGGTTTGTCCCTATATACTGCTGAATTTAGTGTAGAAGAAGCTCCATGACTACCTCCTGTGTTTAATTTGCAAAATTAAAATTCACAGACCTGGTAGCCCTTTAGGGGAAAAGCAAATTTTTCCACCCTTCATGCAGTGGTCCCTTTTCCCAAATCACGCTTGGTATGAGTAATTTGCAGTCAAAGATGACAGACCTCAACACAATCTTTACCCTCTGTTGATGAAAGACAACAGGATTTTCATGTCTGCCTTTGACACACCAGCACAATTCATGAGAAAGGCGAGTTTTTGATAAGAAAAAATATTTTATTCTCCTTGTTGGCTTAAATATTTGCAGAGCCCTGAGATCAGAGAAACACTTTGAGTGCCATTACACATGCAGACAGCCATCACATTAAAGGCAGGAATAAGTACAGCAATATTACTCCAGTATTATTTTAGTCATGAACGAATCTGAATGCTGCAATGAGGGCTGGAGGGTTACAGATGGGATCAAGAGGTGGCTCATAAAACAGTCTTGACCTTAGGAGTGGTTTCACACCCCGTGAGAGCTTGTGTGCATCTGTGGGAAAGCAGCCCCCACAGACCTTGCTGCTATACCTCCACCAGATGTGAGGACCCATGGGCAGCATCTGGTGCTGCACAACTCCAAAACTGAGTGCACCAATGTTATATGAAAATCCACATCACACACTACACTTAATAAGTGAAAGCAGAGTGCTGCAGGGTAGATGCAACATCAAAAACTAGGCTGCCAAAAAGTGTAATCTTCCTCCAGGAAATTTATTGCCTGGAGGACTCTGTGCTATTCCCACAGGAAGATATTGGCTGCTGGTGGAGCCATGGGCTTGCCCCAGCTGCTCCTGCGTGCAGCATGCAGGGTTGGGGTGCCAGGGCACCCCACAGGCGGGCAGGAGCAAAGCTGTGCTTCTGCTTTAGGGATCACAAACAATTGCACACCTGCACATGCAGATACCCCACTGACACTGTGCCCCTACTCCACCACCCTGATAGTCATTTTCTTGCTTTGACTTATTTTTAAGGTACATTTAGTGGGTACATTTCCCATTTTGCAGGGCTGGGCCACAAAGCTTGTGCTTTGTGCCCATGGAGTGAAGTGGGGTGTGACTGGGGGACTGGAGGGACAAGCTCTCTGTCCCTGATCCAGTCCCACTAAACAAAGGGTGCTTGTCCAAGGAAAAGAAAAATCAGCCCCCTCACCCAGCTGGGGACCAGCTCCAGATGGCTCAGACGTGCAAAAGGCATATAGCCTTGCTTCTGATTTTTCTCATTTCTGTTTTTACTGATCTTACATACACACACGCACATATATGCTGTTTTTAACCTTCAATAATAAGATAGTAACATTTTTATTCCTATTGGTTACAAGCTATGGTGAAATGACTTCATGTATTGACTAGATTTTGTCTCCAAACACGTTGAAATATTTGTGCAAGGGTTGTGTATTGGGATCCGTCAGAGTGCTGTACAGGCTGATGCAAACAATGCACTGCTTGCTACCATACTGGGAATGTTGGTTTCCATTGACTGGCTCAAGCACAGCTCAATACACAAAGCACTTCTTATACCCAGCCCCATGCAGCCCAGCCTCACACTAACAAAGCCTGGGAGTTCATTTAGCTCATTGCAATCTGTGGATTCATTCACAAATGTTTTCCAGCAGATTTGCAAACTCCTTTAGAAATGGCACATGTAGATGGCTGCATCGCATATGAATGTGCTTTGCTTCATCACTATTAACATACTTCTTAGATACCCTTGGCTTCCAGGCATAAAAACCACAGTTTTTGGTTGCATGCAGAATTTCTGCTTATAAACTACACCTCTCCACCTCAATGGCCATGCTTGTCCTGAGGAAATGTGACTTAGACAAAAGAGACTTTCCTTGTTTCTCTTTCAATTTCAGTTGACAGGGGATATGACCACTGTGCCACTGGGCCTGCTGTGGGGGTTTTAAGCCTTTATGACACCCAGATGGTTGGTACTGACTGACTGAGCCAGCTTTGGGCATGAGGGATGGCTGGCAGGCACTGTGGGGCTGGTCTGTAGGCTGGACCATCGGTCCCCAGTAGCCATGGGGTGATATGGGCCACCTGAGACAGCCTCATTCTTTGAAGGTTGTGATATGCACATGATGCTACAAGGCAGGGAAATATCAGGAAGCAGCTTTGGTAAGGTGGCTGGCTCCAGAGACACCCCCTTTGTATGGTGATGCAGAGGATTGGTTTCAGACAGATAGACCTTGACACCACGTCTGTGTCAATCACCTTGGCCAAACCACCAAGGCTGCTGGCTTCAGGGCAGTCTGTGTGTCTATACTCACAATGACATGGAGGCTGCTGGCAGGACCAGTCTCCTTGTAGGAGTGTGGTTCCAAGGCTGGAAGTAACCATGAATGATCCTTTTGTCCTGTTTCGCCCCTCCCCTTCCTTGAACCAGCACATACATATCCTCAGGTGGCCAAGGACCAGGGTATAAATTTGACTTCTCCTTAGTCAAAACTTCCACTAATTTGATCATGGTTTGCCAAGGAAGGAATAAATATGGAGCAGGGGCTTTGGGGATTTGTGCTATAAAAGTGAAAGCTGGAGAAACCGAGACTGAAGCAAATATTTGAAGCAAGCGGTCACATCCAGGCATTCTGGCTCCCTTCTAGACGTAATTCTGGCCAAGCCTCTACCCCTGGCCTCAACACCTTCCCCCATGTACAGCACAGATTATCAATTGCCAGCGAGAGACCCCTGACAATTGGAAACAACAACAGCCTGAGTTTCATGATGTTGTTATCTAGGTCAGCTCTAGGTCAGGCCAAGCCACAAGGGTTGAGAGCGAACTTGCTACTTCTGACCCTGTACACTGCTGCACAGCTCTTTGTCCCAAACCTCTGCAACACACATCTCAAGCATACTCATATTAAGGCAAGCTGGAAATTTCACACTCCTGAATGCAAAATAGATCATTCCATACAATTCTTCCATTTGTACAGGTGTATTTCACCTTGTTGCCAGCATACACATATATCCAGGTAAAGCATATATCCGTATCTTGTGAAAATTCAGACACTTCTTGTCCGCTACCTGAAAATTTGAGGTTTGTCTTTTCCTTAAAAGCTTTAATGTCCAGTCTAGGAGCAGTTTAAATACCCAAAGGACTGGGGTTAAAACCAGCTGAATGATCTCCAATGCAGTCTTAAAAATGAATTTCCTGTTCCCTCAGATGTGGGGAAGTCCTTTACTTGCAGCTGGGCCAATGAATTGGGCACCTTATTTCTTTC
The DNA here is from genome assembly GCA_013401135.1 of Cettia cetti. Classification (NCBI taxonomy): domain Eukaryota; kingdom Metazoa; phylum Chordata; class Aves; order Passeriformes; family Sylviidae; genus Cettia; species Cettia cetti. The sequence goes on along the minus strand of VZUI01036068.1, from coordinate 13,705 downwards.
ATTTTCCCATTAGCCAGTGTGTAATAAAGCACTGCAGACATCAAGTACGATTTAAATCTCCTTTTCTATTTCTGCTCAATATGCATGTCTATGTAAAGTATAGGATTTTTTTCCTTGGTCTCTTTTCTGTTTAAATTTATCTCCCTCACTCAGGAGTTTGCTGGTGAATACAATGGCTTCAGACTGGAGAGAGCTGCAGCTAATTCTCTTATTCTGTTTGAATAAACAGCTGTTGACTCTTAAAGAAGTAGGTTAGCCTTTTCCTGTGGTTGTAATATCCTTAAGTCCCAGCCACAGGGCTCCTAATGCTGGTTGCATAAAGAAATACACCCTTCATAAATGGCTGTATTTGTCCTTGTTAAATGCTTTTTCTGCATATCCAGCTCTAAAAATGCTGACCTTGGAAAGATCCCATTGTAAATGTATTTTTCTGAAAACTCTAGTTCTCCTTGCTCAGGTAGCTTTTACTGCTAGTCCTACCATGAAAGAGGAAGGGAAGCCTCCACACCACGGGAAAAGTATAAATCTCTTGCTGTAGGAAACAGGGTCCTTGTGGGCAGAAGTGCACCTTGCTACATGCCCTGCATTGGCCAAGGAAGCCACTGCACAGTGAGATCCCAGTTTGATGCTACCCTCCTCTGGAGCTCAGATGTCATCTCCCACAGTCTCACTCTTCCTGCTGTCCTTAGGATTCTTAGGATAGCACTCAAGGAGTGCTCCTGAAATCTCCCCAGTATCCTCAAGGATACAAGGGAAGCTAAAAGTGTAGAGGTCAACAAAGCTGGCAGCTTGTCATGGTGTCTTTCACCACAGCAAGCTATGCACTGTGGTTATTCACAATAAACCAGGTGGCACCCAAATAGTTTTTGCTTTCTGTAATGGTTTGTCTCTATAAAGGCCCTGGAATGAATCACGTCTATTGCTAAATTTATACATTTCCATAAGGTCAAGTGGCCTCTGTCTGGATACGGTTTCTAGAAAAAAAAGTGTTGAGGTCTAAGGACAGAGGTTCACAGTCTTCTTAAACCACCACAAGGCGATGACTTGCCCTTGGTCAAGGGGATTGGCTTAGGGAACACCCAGGCAAACTCAATACCCACAGGCCCTGACAGGATATATCCAGGAGTGCTGAATAAGCTGGTGAACACCATAGTGAGGCCACTCACAACATCTTTGGAATGTCATGGAGATCAGGAGATGTGCATGAGGACTGGAAGAAAGCAAAGGTCACCCTGGTCTTCAAAAGGGGCAAGAAGGAAGACTCAGGGAGCTGCCAGCCAGTCAGCCTTACTTGAATCCCTGGAAAGGTTATGGAAAGGTTATAGAATGCTTAATTCTTCAAACCATTCCTATCTGTAGGGATGACAAGAAGGTGATCAGGAGTAGTCAGCACAGATTTACTCAAGGTAAATCATGCTTCACCAGCCTGATGACCTTCTACAATGAAACAACTACCTGAAAGGATGAAGGGAGGGCAGTGAGTATTGTCTACCTCAACTTCAGCAAGGCTTTTGACAGCGTCCCTCAAAATATCCTTATAGGCAAACTCAGGGAGTGTGGACGGGATGAGTGGACAGTGAGCTGGGTTGAGAACTGGCTGAACAGCAGATACCAGATGGTTGCAATCAGTTGCTCAGGGTCTGGTTGGAGGCCTGTCACTGGTGGTGTCCCCAAGGTTCAATACTGGGCCCAGTACTGTTTAACTTATTCATTACTGACTTGGATGAAGGAGCAGAGGTCTCCTCAGCAGCAAGTCCACTGATAACACAGAGCTGGGAGCACTGGCCAAGACCCTAGAGTGCTGTGAGCCCTCCAGAGGGATCTTGACAGGTTGGAGAAATGGGCAGAGAACAACCATCTGAAATTCATCAAAGGCAAGTGCAGGTCCTACACCTAGGAAAGAATAAACTCCTGCATCACCACAGGCTGGGGGCTGACCTGCTGGGAAGCAGCTTTGTGGAGAAGGACCTTCGGTTACGCATGTCGGAGGCATCCTCTGAGAATGGCAGGAGAGACATAAAAGGCAGAGTTTCAGTGTTCACAGACCCTGACATCTTTATGTTTAGGTGGGAGCTGGGAAATAAGCTTTGGGAAGCATGTTTTGATATTTAGCAGAGTTAGGGCAAAGAAATTATATTCAAGTGCTTTTGCAGATCCAACATGTAGAGCTTTGAAGGTATAAATGCAGCACACTTGACAGCCATGCTTGGCAATTAGTTATGCTCTTGAAGACCAGTTACATACAATAAAAAGATTATCATATTCTACGTATTATAGGAATTTTATGTATCACTTATATATCTTTGGGATTAGGTTTTAGCATATGGAATCAAAACCCATGAGCATGAGGAAAACAAGTGGCTATCCAGTGTCCTTTTCACAATACCATTCTGTCAAGCATAAGTTGGTCAGACATTTCAATTTATTTACTGTCATTTCTCAACTATAAACATTCTGAATGGTTCAAAACACTCAAACCTTGCCATAGCATCCACAATAATGAAAAGTACAAGTACTTTGCAAGCTGAACAGCATCTGGATTGTTCAACAGCTAAAAGATATGTAGCAGAAATTAAAACTTGGTGAAGTAACCTTTGAAGGACAACATACTCCTCCTTTTAATATTTGTTGTTAACTCAGAGACTTCGGGTTAATTATTTTGCTTCAAGCATATGAAACAACAGTTTGACATTGCTAGATGCACAGTTCTGTATCTCTAAGTCCTAAAAGCATATTGTTTACACAACATAATCAGCAAATGAAAATTATCTTGTTCACAGAGGATCTGGTTCCCACAAAATATCCACACCCCTCCTTGCTCATGAATTATGGATGTCTGAAGCCTTTACGAGAAACTTGGCTGGGCTGTGTAAAATCATTTTCTGGAGTGTGTGTTTTATTTTGAATGAAGCAAGCAGGCAAGAGGCCAGTAGGATTAAAATGGATTCTTTATTTAAAACAACTCACAAAATACAGCAGCTCCTACCATTTTGTTAGTGTCACCTATTTCTTTCCAGATCCCTTTTCCAGGCTTTGACTGGTGCTCTCAAGTACACTCTGCATCTCTCAGGGCACATCAGAGGATGCCCAGGGCCAGTCGACACCAGAGAGCCAGTGGACATGAGAACAAGGAGACTCTTATTGGAGCCCCAGCTGCCAAGTCACTGGGTCCATTATCCCAACTCTAGCATGAGGAAGGGACATCCATCTTTCTGCTCACACAGCTTAAGGGAAATAATTCCTCCAGGTATAATTTGGAAATACTGTGAAGCTTTAATTCTCAATCACAACAAAGAGCTCTCAGATTCCCTGATGAAAAAGGGAATGCTCTGTCTCTATCTAATATTATGTTACATTCAAAGCTCTCTGAATTTATTTGGACAGGATTAACAGAAGTTTATTGAATACAGGCAAAATAATAAACGAACCACATCCACAAGAGCCAGGATAACACAAGGTGCTCTGGCAGTGCCAAGAACTGTCCTGCTTGACCAAGCACAATGCAGTCACCTTCTCCACTCCAGGCAAAATCTACCTGTGTGATCTCCTTTAAGTCACTGCAACATTTTTCTCCTTATTGAATTTGATACAAAACCAAGAAACCACACCAACCTGAAACAAGAGATACCTCTTTGAAGGAGAGGTACCCTGACAGCAACAAGCAAACTATCTCTAGTGTCACAAAAGATACCAGAGTATTGTAAAAAATACTTCTTGATGCAATTAAACTAAAAGTTGCCAAATCATTTAGCAATGACCTCTGGCAGGAGAAATCAAATCTGTCTTAGACTCCCACCACAATTACAGTTTCAATGTCAGTTGTCTGTCTGCTGCAGAGCCCTGGAGAACCCTGGTTCCTGCCCTATGCCTGTGTCAGCAGAGCTGAAGTATTTCTGAGTTCAAGTAACAGCCATGCCTAAAGGCCCATGAAAGTACTTGCTCTTATCCACTGTCCTTGGGTCTTCATCATATAGGAATCCCTTCCAAGGCCACTGCCCTGAAAGAATAGATCATCCTTTTGCTTTCTGACCTCCAGAGAGCCAAGAAATGGCCTCTCCCACAATGAAAAATATTTCCTGCCTGATGATACCCTCATTACAAAAGTGGCCTTGCCACCTCTTTAATCACTACTCCTTCTTTCTTGTTTTGTCTTTCCATGTTCACTGCTTATTAGTTTGCTCAGCTCAAAGACTTTGACTTTTACAGGTTGTCAACACCATAGGCACTAACCTGTGCAGAGCACCTGAGCTGTGGGAACAACTGCTCGCCCCATACCAGTCCCTGTCCCAAAATTCCTGTCTCTTCCCTGTCCTGCATCTCACAGCTGGGACTGGAATGGACAGAGGTGAGCGCTTCTAGGCTAGGACAAATGATACTGAAAATGAGGGAGAAAAAGGGGGAAAAAAGTGCAAGGGCCCTGTAGGTGCAACTGGCAGCTGTGTAGTTAGGAGGACTTAGAGGGCTCCAAAAAGAAAGCATTTCTCTGTGCACTTTCCAAGATTTGTTTTGAAAATATGCCAGGCAGAGCTCTTCAGATCTAAGTGCAAGAAGTAAGCATGATGGTGACATCTTTAAAACTGGCCAGCTACCAATCAGCTGTTACAGGGCCAGAGTGATAAGGCTGGTAGAAGATTATTTTCTTCATTGTAGTGAAATCACATAGTCGTAGTTCTTATAGCTGTGTAGGTATTTGTCCAAGAACATATGCTAAAGAAATACCTATGTTACTGAGACAAGAGCAACCACCATAATTTATATGAGAAGGCTGACATTCCGGCATTAAGTAAAAAAAAAATATTCTTGACATTTGCCATTTTTAAATCACCTCTGGGCAGGATATCCAGTCAGACGTTGCCACAGTCCAATTAACCAGATAAGAAGAGGGACAACAGTTAACGTTCAAAAATACACAATTCTCCCCCCTTCCCTCGCCTGAAAATAAAAAATAATTAGAGTAGGATTATACATTTGTTATCATGTCTATTAATAATCAGCCCAAGGGCATGAAGAAGAGACCTTTTGACAAAGCAGACATTAGTAAGAAATAGCTTAGGGAGATCTGCTTAGAGTAGGTTAGAATTGTTGAAAAGGTTTCCCCCTCCTCAGAAGATGCTTGGAGTTGCAGTATCGTATTAGGGGAAAATATTACAAAGGCTGCCAAAAAAGCATCAGAAGAAATTTAATGAAAAAGGAAAGACTGAGGCAAGACGGTGTTTCAAAGATTACAGGGTTAATGACCAGAATTTCTCTAGTTCAGCTTTTGTACTATTAGCGAAAGGTCCAGAGTTAAAATAAAATATATATATTCTATTTCTACTTTCTGATACTACTGAATTTGTTGTAACAATTAATTTCCTACATGTGGGACTTTCTTTGGCTTATAAGGGAAGCAACACAGAGAAATCTGCTCTATTGAAAAAAAAAAAAGCAGTATTTTGGTGTCAAAAAGGGTATGTCTCTGTCTTCTGCTATTTCTGATCTGAGAGACAACAAAGACTGCTTTCGTGTGCAGGACAGAAGGGTCATCTTGGAGCTTGTGGAAGTTAATTGTGCTTCAAATCAGAGGGAAGAATGAAAGGGCTATTTCTGAAAATGAGTAAACACAAAAAATACAAAGGTACTAAAAATTGTCATCCAGCCACTGGAGTGGCAGGAGTCAGGAGAGTTCAGTGCTCCAAACAAGTGAGAATCGGAGCCAGGGAGGGAGGGGAAGAGCAGGGAAATACTTATTTTGGTGACAAATTCCATCCTACACATATATAAATATCCCCAGACATATGCAGACAAGAGGAAAAATATCTGCCCAAGAAGACAAACAGTAAGACATGCTGATGAATTTATGTATTTTCCTAGTGTAGTTCCACTGCTGCATATCCTGTTTCCTTCTGGTCAGTTAAGTATGTAAAAAACCAAACCAAACAAAGCAAAATTCACTAGTGCCTTTTGTACTTCAAAATGGAAAGAGAGGAAACAGAGAAAAACAATGCTGCTTCCAAGGGCACACGCTAAATCTATTTCTGTAGAAAAACAGAGGTCTGTAAGATTCTATTAATGAAATAAATTCTCTGTGTGTGACAAAAACTTCCTAACTTAAAGCTTTCACTGATAGAAGGTCTCCCATGTACATTAAAGCCATCAGAAGCAGTTTTGTAATCACAACATTTCAGCTATTGCTTCCTGTCCAAGCACAGTGTAATCAGGAGAGTGAAGTGCTCCTGCCCATAATAACTTAGAAGCCCTTAGTATGAAGTAGCAGCAGTTGGTTTTTTTCCCAGATGAAAGACTCAAAAGCAGAACCATTTATGCTATGCTATTTAGTGAGATAAGATGAACCTGAAGTGAAATCTTTGCCTTACAAGAAGACTCAAAAAGTTAATACTTGCATGCAATTGCACATGGTAAGATCATTCTTAAAAACTGAAGACTTAAGTGTCTGAGAGCAATCAGTAACACGAAGAAGGGCAAAGGGGGGGGGGGAGGGGGAGGGGGTCATCTTTAGTATCTGCAGTGTGAAATTCTGTGTCTTTTTCTGTCTGTGGAATTTAACAAATATTACCGCTCAAGATTTGTGAGATTTGTTTTAGCACAGCAGTCAGGAAAGCCTTCCTCTTTCTACCTGCTCTCAAAGATACTGTGGTAAAACAAACCATTTCTTTCTCAATCTATCTGCATGGTTCCTCATTATTAATTGTATTTCCCAAGCTTCAGGAGTGTCTTCATTAACCTTAGGAAGTCTTGTTTCCAAATTCCAAATGTGGTTTCTTCTCTGATTCTTCTTACATTCCCCTCTTTAAAGTGAAAGGCTCCCATTCATAGTTACCCTTTCTTTCCTTCTCTTTTGCCAGTTTTCAGTCCAATATGCTCATTGTCCTTCTATTCCATGACTTCAGACCTTAGACATTTTAACCAACAGTGGAGAATGTTGTCAAATGCTTTCTGAAAAACGAAGTCTATAATATCCTTTCCCCTTCCTTACCAGGGTAGTAATTTCCTCAAAGAATTCCAACAAATTAGTTAGGCATGATCTCCTTTCCCTGAATTGATGTTAGCTGTCTTTAATCAAGCTCTGCTTTTCCAAGTGTTCCCCATTTGATTCCTTAAAGGAGTTTCAGAGTCTTTTCCCTTTAGTGAAGTTAAACTGACAAGTCTGATTTTTCCCAGTGTTTGGGGAAGCTGTGTCCTTTTCTTCCTTAAGAAAAAAATTATAAGAAATAAATTTCAAGCAATTTCATTAGCCTCCCATATAGAGACACTTATTCCCCAGGATTCTTAAGCACAACATGTGCTGTCAAGAAAGGGGATGCATAATAATAAGACAAGGATGAGAATGAAGAAACAACATTACAAATTACAATTTTGTGTAATCAGATGGTATATTTTGAAAGCTGGAAACAAAATAATAACAAGTATTTCTGATGAAGTGTAAGACTTGCATGGGTCAAAATCAAGTCCAGTTCCTCTGCAGCAACAACTGGGGCCCATACAACCCTACAGCGCTTCCTGATGGATGTCGCTGCGGAACCTCTGTTGAAATGGGACATGATTTGTGTTGAACTCTTTGGTGTATGTATTTAAGGGACTTTTCAGGCTGCTTCCTGAGGTCATCCTTTACTTCAAGCATCAGTAAATTGGGAAGGGGGATGTGGGAGATTAGTCCATCAGTCTGTGTGTCCTCCTATACACACAAATGATGTAATGCATGACCTGGCTTCATGATGGCACAAACTTCTCTGCATACGCTGCCGAGTGCAACTGCATCCGTGCCAAAGTCAATTACTTGCCATGCAGAGCCACAGCTCTTGCTCTTGGAGGATGTTTGCTGGCCATATCCAGTAACCTCTGGCTGTACTTGGGACAAGCCATGAGGGGCAGGCAGACCATAGTGAGGGGGGAGGCTGTAGTCCAGCTTTGGCTGCAGTGCCTCATGACAGGGCAGCCAGGCAGGTTATGTCACTTACCATAACCTGCTGCTCTCACACCTGCTTTTGGCCTTTTCTGTGGGTGCGTTTCACTGTAGTCTTTCCATAAATGACCCCTTTTTTCAGATTCAAGCTTCATTCCCACTGTTGTCTAAGGACAGAGACAGAGGACAGATAAGAGGAGAGCTGCCTCAGAGAAGGGGACAAAAGTATGATCATGCAGGATGGCCTTGCACCTGGCCATTGCACCTGGTCTCATGAAGTAGCAAAATACCTGACACATAAATGAATCCAAGAAAATAAAAATGTTTTCACCACTGTCATTGGTAGGAAAAAGGAAATAAAAAAACTTCAAAGAAAATAAAGATGTTCTGCCTCTGAAATATATGAGATCCACTCAAAGTTACAGCAATAAGCACATCCCAGGAAACTTTATATTTTGATACAAAGTTGAATTGTATGCACTGTGCATTTCTTGGATTCCCATCTCTGCAAGTAATACTGAATTGATCTAAGATTAGAAATAAGGTATCCCTATGCCAGAGTAGGTTTCTGTCCAGAGTGAAGGCGACTGCTGGATCCCCCTCATTTCACACACAGATTGTTAACACAGACTGTTCTGGGAACATATAATTTACTGCTCAAAAGGAAAGGAGGTTCCAGAGACTGCAGAAATGTAAAGAATATACATTTTAAAATATACCAGAATCATTTACACCAATTGTGCTTGAAACACTAGATAGCCCTCAAAGCTGTTTCTTCATACTGAAGACGACAATACCCACATCCAACTTCTGACTCTCCTCTTATTTTCGTCTTGCCACTAAGCACCATTCTTAGAGCATCAGACTTCTGCGAAGGGAGTTTCATAAACTCTCTCTTAAACACTTCTCCCTCTTTCAAAAAAACAAGTCCCCCATTAAAAAAGAAAGAAACAAACAAAACCTCCCCCCAGCTAACAAAAAAAAAAACAAACCCAAAACCCAACCAAACAAAACAAAACAACCAAAAAAAACCACCCAAAACCAACAAAACAAAAAAACCCACCAAAAAAAGAAAGGTTGATTGCTTCTGTTACTCCTGCACTAGAAGTATTCAGAACCTCCTCTCTCTGCTGTTCTGATTTTCTTTCTTCCTGTTCCCAGATTTTATGACCCATTCATTTGTCCTTGTGCTAAAATTTCCCTTAGACTTAAATATATCTTCTTGTTTCCTGAAAGTTCTCCTCTCTTTTTGCCATTCTCCTTCCTTTCTCATTTCTGGTCTCTCCTTTACGATGCCTTATCTCACTCAAAAAAAAAAAAAATTGTTGGTGGATCAGGCACCAAATTTGTTCCACTAAGCTGAAAGTCTTTTAGAGTTTTGATTTCAGGAGGAAAGTGACTCAGACAGATCTGCTGAACTGCAGGTAACTGACCTTAGCTCGTGGCACATGTCAGGTAAATCATGTCACTTCAAAACACAGCAGAAGGGATTAAAACTAATATTTGAGACAGGAGCATAAGCATGGTAATTCAGTTGTGTTGCTTAGACTTGTTCTGGAACAAAATACAGCAGACATCCCAGCTTCTGTAAATCTTACTCCATTTTCTGGGTGTGTTTTTTGCAGAACTGATGAGAACTAATGGTCTGTAAAAGGCAGAAGACACTCCTACTTTATGAAGTAGCTCCTGGGGCTAGTACTGGATCTGGCAAAATGGTGAGGGTTCAGCCCAAGACAGAAAAGTTGCTCTCACAGTCAGGGAAGAGGGAAAGCAGGGAGTGGGATCCTCAGCTGCCAGTCCACAGGTTAAAGCATGGTACCTTTCCCAGCCCTGGCTGGAGAGCTGAGCACACAAGGATGAGCCAGAGGAAGAGGCCAGCAGAAAGCGGGTTTCACAGCATTACTCAAAAAGCCAAATCATTATAATCTTATTATTAATTCCTGCAATGCTAATGAATTATAGCCTTGCAAGACTGGTGAAAGGGGAAAACCGGGACACTTGTAAAAAAAAAATTATAAACTAATTGGAAAATATATTGTACATGGTTTTATGCAGCAGTCAGATGATGTCCTTCTACAACCAGCAGCTTTTCATCGCAGTGGATGCACTGTCTCCAAGGGTGTCCAATGCAGCGTCGGCAACGCAACAGAGGAGCAGAAGAAGCAGACAAACTTAATCCTTGACATTTCAGTCCCATGACAGCCCAAGCATGCAGCAGTAACTCCATTATTAAATCTCAGCCCAGCTCACAGAGTGTTTCCAGACCTTCTCCAAAACCAATAAAACACTATTTTTAAAAAGCCAGGAATGCTGGTGTTTTGATGGACCATTAAAAGACACATTGTACTGCTACAACTTTATCATTTATCTATATTACTAGAATATATAGCAATTTCTTCGTATTATCAGGTTTGACATTTTTGATAGATTTCTGATTGACCTGACACCACTGCACCTGAGAAGGTATTCTTGCCGCATACCTGGCGTCTTATTAAGTTCCACTTAAAAATACTGTGATTCAGCTGGTTTAAAACAGTTTGAGTTTGCCTTGAAAACAGACCTTCAGTTAAAGATGTACCTCCTTTTCCAGTTCCTATTCACAGCCTGCTTGTTTTGGCTAGCTTTTTTAAGCTGATTGCTAGGCTGGCCTTCAGCAGACCACCCCACACCACTCACCCTTAGACCTTACTAGGTCTCCACATGAGCACAGATGTTAGGACAGCGACCTGCTTATGTCTCTTTGATTCCTGCTGTGCCCCTTGTCCTGACTCAGCACCCTGGTGAGAGCAACGTGATTACTGCTACCATTGTCACTCACCCAGCTGGTGAGGTTCCTCGCCGTGGTTATTTGCCTGTGGTAGCTTCAAAGACCATCAGCATCACCTCCCTGGGGTTTATCAGATGCAGGTTAGCAGTTGCCTGCTTTGTACTACATGACCATTGCAAAAGGACTTACGGAAGAAAACCACAACTAAATGAGCTGTAAGTGCATCCCATTCACCCTCCTATGGTGGGCCCTGAAGTCACAGTGTTGTGAGTCTGCCTCTGTGAGAAGTGATTTCTTAGCTGACATTTGGGCAAGCTAATAAGTGCTCGTGCTGCTTTTCAGCCAGCTAATCAAAATCAGTTGTGGTTTATTTCTAGCCTTCACCTTCAAATGCACTGAGGAAAAAAAGTCACTGGTACCGTCCACTGAAGCCGTCTGCACTTTTTCCATGTCCAATCAGCTCTTTATGTTATTCTCAATAGACTAATACAGAACATATGTAAATTGGACTGTAAGAACATATTTAGTATATTTACCTTTGAAAAATGAAGTTATGATGAAGAATGAACATCAAGGGGGAAGGGAGTGGGGAGATGGCTGGGAATATTTCATCAGGGCACAGCTAATCTCCAAGCTGGATGCGCTGCTCCCAGGTGATCAAGAGCTGACTGAGTTTCAAACACAAATGTGGCTCCTTTCTTTTCTGCCTTAAACCGAAGTGGGCTTGAATTCTCTGAGCAAATCTACATCTTTTTCTCATTGCAAGACTTGGCACTATTCAGTACAAATAGCATGCTTTGCTCAAGGAACTGCAAGAGTAATGAAGGCCGAGGCTTTTTCAATCGTGCCTGAGATGCATTAGCAAAGCTGTGGGGCATTTCCCGCAGCACCTGCCTGGGCTGTTCCTGGCAGCACTGGGAGCTGATGGGTTTTCCCATTCCAGATCTCCAGATGAAAACTACTTTTAAAGAGGCAGCTCCTATTCCATGCTTGATTTTGGCAATTTAAGGCTGATGCTTAGGTGGGAAGAGAAATCATCCATTCCTTTTCATTGTGACCTCTTTACCTAAGCTTCACAGCACATCTGGTCCTCTTACCCTATGCTGCTGCCTCTGATACACCCTTCCTTCTTTACATTTTTCTTCCTTTGTAACTTTCCCCCCTCTTATGTTACCACCTTTCAAAATCATAATAGCTTAACATGATGTTTCCTGCTATCATTCCTTCCTCACCTCCTCACCTGTGGTCCTGGTTGCAGCCATAAGCTCTTTGGGAAATGGACTTCCTCTACCTCCCTTCTGCATCTGCTGGATGGGGGCCCCAGGCCTGGCTGCTCTGCAGGCTAATAAACATGAATAAAAGTAGTGATAACAAGTAGCAACTCTGCTCCTCAACTAATCAGTTCCTACATATGTTGAGTACTTTGCTTCTTTAGAAATTGCATAACCACTAGCAGAAAATGGCAATTAATCTGTAAGGTTATGTGTTGTCAGTTCAAAGGACAGTAATCACCTCACCTGTGTTATGCTGCTGGCCTGATACAAAATGAATTTGGAATTCAAGTCATAGGAATACATTCTTCATGAACCATTTGAAATGGAATTCCTGAAGAAATTAGTGAAAAATTTTGCATAAGAATCAATAACGAGAAAGTCCTGAACCGCTCCTTAAGAGTTCACAAGTCAAAAAAGTATTGAACTTCATCCAATAAATAATACATTGTGAATTGTTCGCACAGCTGTGCTCCACTTGCAAGGGAAGTTCAGGGGGTCTAACAATCCCTCTTCATACAGAATATTTTGTTACATGGGGAAAATAGTAATTCAGAGGATTCTCAATTTTTCCCTGTAATAAATTAAGAAACTGTTTGATTTTGGGATTTGCAAGGAAAACACCTTTTTTTCCACTGCTGCAAAACATCTATCTAGATAGACAGATTTTTTTAAAAGGAAATTACCAGCATGGCTGCCATTAAAAAAATCAGCATTGGTCCAGTAATTACCAAACAGTCCCAAATGATGTAGTACAGGAAAATATATTTATCCCAGAGATAGTGTGTAGTAACTTATGGTAAAGCTTGCTTCTTTAGGAGCAGCCACCACAACTCCATCTGTTTTAGCTAAAATAACTGTCCGAGTGACCCCAATTTCAACTTTATGAGGCTCATACTAATAGGGAATCTGAAGAAAATGAGACAGAGTTTAGCTTTGTGTCACTACTCACATTTTCAAGCTCTTTATCAAGTATCTCTTAAAAGTGTCCTGTATGCTAGAGCTCCAAATGTCTGTCTGCAAGTGATGGACTCATCTTTAAAGAAACAGATCCACTTAATGTGTCGAGCTACAAACATGAGCCTATTGGTGCATATGAACTAACATGTCACCCAGTGATTGATGTTTCCCTATTACTCTGCCAAAATACATTAAGTTAAGCTCCTTTTCATCTCCACAAATAGTAGGGACTACAGATGGCCCTCATTTGTAATCCTCAGGAACTAGCACAACCAAGCAATGCAAGAGAGTGTCAGTACCCATCGCCTGCCTGAAACAGATTAGGGAAATTTCAGGACAGAGCAGCGTTACAGGAGTAAAGTAACATAGCAAGAAATAATGGAAAGGAAGGGATGCTGACAGTGGCTGCAAACATTAGCAAACTGTGCAAATGAATACTCTCTGAGCAGACAATCACAGAATCATACTGTCACAGAATCACAGAATGGGTAAAGTTGGAAGGGACCTGGTCCCAGCCTCCCTGCTCAAGCAGGGTCATCCTAGAGCACATTGCACAGTACTGTATCCAGACAGTTCTTGAGTATCTCCAGTGAGGGAGACTCCACAACTTCTCTGGGTAACCTGTTCCATTGTTCAGTCACCAGCACCGTAAAGAAGTCCTTCCTTGTCTTCAGGTGGAACTTCTGGAACTTCCTGTGCATCAGTTTCTGCCCATTGCCTCTTGTCCTATTGCTGGGCACCACTGAGAAGAGACTGGCTCCATTCCACTGGCACCTTCCCTTCAGATAATTATAGACATTGATG
>VZUI01036067.1:0-17635 GCA_013401135.1 Cettia cetti | reverse complement strand
CTTCCTTCCTTCCTTCCTTCCTTCCTTCCTTCCTTCCTTCCTCCCTCCCTCCCTCCCTCCCTCCCTCCCTCCCTCCCCAGCCAACCCTCCCCTGGTGAAGAGCAATTATGCCTTTGCCAGTTTTCCATATTCATTTTCCCCCCAAACCAGGAAAAAAGTGGTTTAAAAAGGTGTTTGCAAAATGTGAGCAGTGTCAGGAGGAGCACCCAAACTCAGGTCCTCTTTAAAAGGATTGAAATTGAATTTGCAACAGAACCAAGGTGTTGAAATGTTCTGAGGATCTTTGTCCTCCTCTGAAAGAAATGAAGAAAGCTCAGGTGTAGCAAGAGCTGTTCTCTCAAGCACAGCTCTCAGAGACATCCAGATGCCTCAGCACATTCAGTACAGAGCCACAGCTACAAACAGTTTATGAAATACCTGAGGAGAAAATGTGTCTGAGTGATGTGAGAGCACAATGTAAACAGTCATTAGGATATATTCACCATTGTGCTGCCTGATCTCCAGATGAGCTGCTTCAGGAACACTGAGCCTGTCATCTCCCAGGAAATCAAAGCTCATTGCCATCCCAGGAGCCACGAGAGCAGTTCAATCAAGAACATCTCCCGACAGAAAGGGCTCCTCATCCCGCACCGAGGAATTCAGCTCTACAGAACTCCAGGAGAACCAAACCCCCACAGCAGTGTGAGCTTGGTTTGACAGGTGATAATTAACTGCTGATAATATAATTACAGTTTTGAGGCAAAATTGAGTTTCATTAAAAACTGCTCAGCATTTGCATGGCGTGGGACAGCCTCCTCCAAGCAGGAATGCTCAGAGTTGAGTCAGTGTTGGCACATTTACCTCGTGCTGAACATGGATCCTGTGGTAGAATTCCAAGGGTCCCATTTCCCATGGAGTTGGAGATGTTTTGTCACCTTCCAGGGCTTTGGATCTGAGGGACGCAGTGGCCCAGACAGTGCTCCAGGGAGGGAATTCCTTTGTCAGCCACACCAGCCTTCAGGAAATTGAGAGAATTAAGTCAAGTCCCTGGAAAGAGCCCTTCCCTTCAGAGGGGAGGACTGGCTCTTTCCATGATCATGGATATCGCAGGGTGGGTCAGGATGTCTGAACCTGGGCTTATTCCAGAGGATTGCACTCAGTGTAGGGGGACACAATTAGAAGGGGATCAGCTGCTGTGGGCGTGGGGTGCATCTTGGCACAAAAGTTATCATTGGATGTTCCAGATTCCAGAGAGGAAAAAGGGCACCTCAGAGATCTCTCTGAGCCCTCCCATGACTGCTCAGGGGTCCTTTAATACTGCAATTCCTCATGGGCTGGAGCCCTTCTCTGTTCCTGCCTCAAGGTGGGGAGCACCTGGTGTGGAGCTGCAGACAGCTTCCTGCCCCTGTTCCTGCTGACCAGGGGTGTGGAGCTGTCCCCAGCCCCTTCCTGCTCCTGTTCCTGCTGACCACAGCTGCCCTTGGCATTGGGAAGTCCCAACCTAGTTTTGGAAAGGAGCAGAACAGAATCAGAGTTTGTGGTGCTGCTCACTGCAAAAGAGAAAGTCAAATCACCCAGATTGAGGAGAGAGGCTGTGGCCAAGACCTGAGAAGAATCCGACTCATTAACTTGCAGATTTCCCCACCTTCTGGGTTTCCAAACATGCAAGTGTTCTATAGTAAATTATGCTTCTCAAAGGTTAATTTTTAATAAGGCAGTAAATGAATTTAAACAATGATTATTAAAAAAAAAAAAAAAAGTATGAGGTTTACAATGTAGGAGGTAATTATCTTCTCCAGAACAGTTCTAACAATGCAGCTTGTTCTTGTCTGCAGTGATCCTTTGGTATTTGTTTAACCTGCAGTAAGATTCTTATTAAACCCAGCTGAAATGGGTGTAATTCGAGGCATCACAGCACATTTCAAGGGAAACAGCTCTGCCTGAACTGAGCTTCTTTCCCTGCCAGTTACAGCTGTCTTTCATGTCACAATTACTTGTCCCCAAGCTCTTGAGCTCTACCAGAGGCAGCTGCAGAGCAGTGCCCAGGTTTGGCACCTAAAGCTCAGTCCCAAACGAATGAAATCCCCATGGTCTGTCCAAATCCCCTGTTCTCTGCATGGGGATTTTATCCAGCAGGGCAGGAGCTGCTCCCCTGCTGCAGACAGATCTGAAAGAGTGAAAATCTCTCTATCCAGGGGGATGATCACCAATGCCTCCATTCAGAAACATCCCAGAGGGTGCAGTGCTGCTGCAGCAGAGGCAGGCAGAAGCAAAACCCATCTCAATACCCACTGAACAAGAGGCTCCTGACAGGAGGGGTGAATTTTCCCTGTCCCACTTGTGTGTCCTGGGGTGACCCCACCAAAAGCTGCCAGTTGAGACCTGGCAGCTCAAACTCAGCTGGTGCTGCTGTCTCAGCCTGGAGTCTCTGTGAGGGTTTCTTCCCCACAGTGGCATCTCTTTCATGGATGATTGGTAATAGAAGTTTCATTATGAGATCACAAAACACTGGGGGATATGTTAATGTGCTTCAGTGTGTAATCCAGAATAATATCATTGCAAGGAATTGCATTTTGTCTGCAACTGAGGCAGCAAATAGGAGCTGCTTCTGCTTCTTTTCCAGCATTAATATCCATTGCTGAATTAATGCTTTCCTTCCCACAATCCTGGGTAAAATTGCCCAAATGTGCATTGTGCTGATTTATACAGGTACAGGCTCATTTGCTATAAACAACGAGCACAGGGAGAGGTTTTGATCTTTCAAATGAATATTTTGAAGCATTGGGGTTGCTGTAAGAATCTCAGCTCTGAGCTCCCTCTCATTTGTGGGGATCACAGAGTACTTGTAACTCCCCCCAGGATGTTTCACCTGCTTTTCTCTGGGGGAACAAACCTTTGGGGCTGAGCAGGGCCACAGCAAGACCCCTTCTGACCTCACCAGGGGCTGCCTTGGGTGATTAAAGTCCTGCACCAGGAGCTTGAGCCAGGGTCACACGAGGACATGGGCACTTCTCCTGTGGTAATTTGGAGATGTGCCCTCCTCCTGTGGCCTGATTTGTGTTAAATTTCAGAAATGCCCCCAATCCTGTGGCCTGTTTGTGTTAAATTTCAGAAATTCCCCCAATCCTGTGGCTGTTGTGGTACCAAAGCCCTGCTGGGCTCCGAAAAGCAGCTCCACTCCCATTGATTGGTGCAGCTCTGTCAGGCAGAGCCTTGCTCCATAACAAACACTGGGATTCTCAGCTGGAAAGCATCCAAAAAAGACTAAAAGGTTTCTCAAGCATATTTTATTATTTTTGGTAGCAGAATTTCCACTCCTCCTTCCTAACGTGCTATATATCTCTCTTATACAAATCCCATCAATCCACGAACTGTCCAACCCAATATTCAGGGAGCCCTGTATTGATCCGTCCCTGATATGTGACAGCTCCAGCCGTATTTCAGGTGTTCAGGGAAGACTTTATCCTGTCCTTGCTCTGAAAAAGCAGCAGCACATTTTGAATTTCCTGTATTCTGTGGACAAACCAGCTGGAATTGTGAGCCACAGATGCTCACTTGACAGATGGACTCCTGGCCGTGCTGCAGTGTTTGAAATGTTTCCAAACCCACCAGATTGAATCCCAGTGGCCAACAGGTTCCCAGGAGGGACCAAAAGATGTGGAAGTTGATGTTTAAGGGTTGCTGAGCAGAAAGAAACCTTCAGAAATCTTATTAGCAACAGGCAGGTAATGAAGAGAAAGGTCTCAGGGAGCTGCTTTGCTGAAAGCTGCACTCTGAGGTGGAAAATAACTTGGATTCAGGTAGGTCAGGGAAAAGATGAGTGCCAGGGGTCAAGCCCATACACGAGATTCTGATATTTCATTGTATTTTAGAGGAAAGCCTGGAGTCTGTAAATCTGGGAAGAGGGAAGGGAGGTCAAGCCAGAGCCTTCCTGGTATGACCCCAAATGAGAGGTGAACACAAGGTTGGTGGCAGAAGTGAACTCTGATCTCCTGACATGAGGGGAAGAGTTTGAAAACATGAGAAAACACAGGAAGTTTCTCCTGTAGCTGTTTTTTACTTGCTGAGATACCAGCACATCTTCCCCAAGTACTTTCTTTCTCCTTTCATTTCCTACCTCTCACACAAAAGTCTCCTGAAGGCAGCACATCCCACATGGTTCACCCTTGGATCCTCTGGTACCTCCACAGCTCCATTTCTAAATCACAGAATCCCAGGATGGTTTGGGCTGGAGGGGACCCTAAATCCCAGTGCCACCCCTGCCCTGGCAGGGACACCTCCCATTGTCCCAATGTCCAGCTTGGCCTTGGGCACTGCCAGGGATCCAGGGGCAGCCACAGCTGCTCTGGCAATTCCAGCCCAGCCCCTGCCCACCCTGCCAGGGAACAATTCCTGCCCAATCTCCCATCCAGCCCTGCCCTCTGGCAGTGGGAAGCCATTCCCTGGCTCCTGTCCCTGCAGGCCGTGTCTCCAGTCCCTCTGCAGCTCTCCTGGAGCCCCTGCAGGCACTGGGAGGCCACAATGAGGTCACCCCAATGCTTCTCTGCTCCAGGCTGAACACCCCCATCTCTCCCAGCCTTTCCTCCCGGGATGTCAGCAAACAAGCTGGGGACACCTCTGTGGATGGGGCATTTCTCTTGCTGCAGGTGTTTCACTGTCACTTGGGGTTCAGATGAGTCCTGCAGTAGGGGGGCTCTGCCCTGTGGCCCCTCAGGGTGACCACTCCCTAAGGATGGAGGAATTTTGTCTCAGTAAGGAGAAAAAAAAAAAAAAAAAAAAGGGCATTTTTCCATGGCAGATTAACCTCAATGATTTTTGTGTTCGGCAAATTATCTGAGAGTCGATTTAGAACAAGGACTTTCTGTATCTCTGTCATATCCCTGTGTTAATTTTGATGATGTTCCCCTGTGTAAGCCTTTGCTTGTCCAGTGCAGACTCAAGCAGCCTCGCTGTGCTTGTTTCTCTCCACATAACCTGACATTTTAAGGGAAGAAAATTTACCCACTGAGCAGGGCAATGAACTGGAAACAGAGGAAAATAGCACTGTGAGATCTCCTAAGGGACAGTTTGGCTGCACCTTCCCTCCTCTTCTCAGTACCAGCCACAAAAATCCTCAGTTTGAGGCCAGGCCACTGTGATGCCTTCCAAGTTTTGTTCCCTTTTTAACAGTTCTTGTCTGGACTCCTGCAGAATTCTGGATTTCCTACAAGACCCAGCAGGAGATGTCCTGGTGGGGCAGTTCAGCCCATGAACTTTATCTGTGTTTGTTTCTCTGCTCCCTGTTTATCCATTAAAGGAAAAGGAAAACCCTTCCAGGCTGGAGGAGTTAATGTTGTTACTTGGGCAATGACGTCATAGAAAACAGAATCATGGAATCATGGAATGGGCCAGGCTGGAAGGGATCAGACAGGGTCACTGGTCCCTCCTGCCTCCTCCAGCAGGGCCATCCTGGAGCACAGGACTGGGCCAGGTGGGTCTGGAATATCTGTGGTGCCTCTGGCCAGGGAGCAGCCCTGTGATGGGAAGGAGTTCAGGGTCTATCCCTGTACATTGGGAATATCCCTGCTGCTGGCTGTACTCTGGTCAGACATTTCCTGAGGTCTGGAGAGAAGCATTAGGGGAGCAGACAGCCCTGAGAGGAACAAGCAAGATGTGCAGGCAAGGAGAATGTGCTTTATTTCCCTCCATCCTGTCAGAAATGATTGCCTTTACTGGGATCAATCCAAGCATCCCTCACAACCTGCACAGAGGACTTTGGTAGATTTATTTTCTTAGCCTGCTTGTTCAAGCCTGTTATTAATCCCCTCGTCAGCTCAGCTCACTGGAAGAAAACAGAGCTTCTTAAAGAGTTCTTACTGCAAATAAATGCCTCATTAAGTTAAACACATTAACCTGAAAACAGTATTTATGTCAAACAGACTAATGAATGCCATTCTGGGGAATACACTTGGAGCCTGCCCCAGCTCCAGCTGGGCCCCTCTGAAACACCCACAGGCCCAAAAATTCACCCTCAAGGAGAGGGAGGTGAGGAAGGGAAAGCAGGACCCCAAGTGATGCCTCTGCATTGTTAATTCCCATGGTGAAGGAGATTTAGGGACACAGGATCTTCCCCCAAACCCTGAGAGCTGTACAAATCTACCCAGTCCCTCTTCGGTGGTGAGAGAGAGTAATTTTTTGATTTGTAACTGGAGTTTTGCTCATTTTGCCCCTCCTCAAGCATCAAACACTCATTACAAAGGATCTTTCTCAGTGTTTGGTTTAGGTGCTCACAATGGGATTAAATCTGTTCCAGACCATCCTGAGCAACCTGGGACAGTGGAAGGTGTCCCTGCTCAGGAACTGGATGGGTTTTACATCCCCTTCCAACCCCAACCATTCCAGGATTCCGTGAAATGCCCAATGAAGGGATTGAGAACTCCCTGAAAATGCCCCAGACTTCCCAGTTTAAAAGGCTTCACTGGGGACCAGCTTTTCCTCGCTCTGCACTGCTGGGGCCACCTCTCCTGACACAGATATGCTCCCTCATGTGGGAAGAGCTGAGCTGCTACACAGAGCCAGGAGTGTTTTTAAGAGTTCAGGGAGTGAGAACAAATCCTCTGGTGTGTCCCAGAAGTCAGGGACAGCTCCCATGTCCTGAGTGACCTGCAGGGTGTCCTCGGGAAGCAGACTGAGGGCAGGGAGATGAGCTGGGATGCAATCTGAGGTTGGGCAGAGCACAGTATGAGTACCTCCTGTGGAGCTGCCATCCCACATTAACATTCCAGGCCACAGCTCTTCCCTCCCTCACATTGAGCGCTGCTCTGAACCCAACATCATTTGAATGCAGCTCAGAAAACCTCCTGTAATTCACCCAAATCGAGAGAGAAGTAGCCAGGAGGGGCTGAAGAGAACCGCAGCAGCAGTCTCATACTAACGAGAGATTGTCCTTAGAGGTGTTTAATTGAAGCCTTCTACAAAACCGGCTCAAAACTTGATGCAGCAACAGCTGCACGCTGGGAAAACGCAAAGCTGGGGGTTGGTAACAGAATGTGGAGCATTTAAACTGCGAGGTGTGGATGCCAACGTTCACTTCCCTTGGTGCCAGAGGGGGGTGAGTGACCCCATCAATGAACACTGAGGTGGTTCTGACACGCCCGGAACAAGGTCTCTACAAATAAATAACCAGGGGCCCTCTGCGCGGCCTCCGCGTGGCCCAGGCCCAGCTGCTCCTCCCAGGGAAGAGCCATTAATGAGCTCTGCTCTCCCAAAAATGCCAATCGACAGAGCCACATGGCTGAACAAGCTAGGAGACCTGGCTAGCACTCCAGGAAACCCTGGGTGATTGGCTGGTAGCGGTGCCACACGTGCCTGGTGTCACAGGGGCTGTCCCAGTGAGCCATGGAGCTGGGAAACCTGGCCCCAGGGCAAGGAGAAACTGCTCTGCTCCTGCCAGGTGAATCCCTGAGCAGCGTGCCAGCACCAGGTGTTATAAATGTATATTATAAAATTGGCTTTTCGTAAATATTATGATGAATGCTATATAGATAATAACTTTGCTATAAGAATATAGTTTTTATTTCTACTATTAGCAAAACTTGAACGTAGTAGTGGGGTAGCTAATATATAGTCATGCTTGTAACTGGATGGCCTGTTTGGTTGAGATAACATCCAGCAAACATACGATAAGGACCCTGCTGCTGACATGCCAATTATCAGCACTGACTGTCTGTAGAAAGTATAAACCAGAGCCCAAACTAAAGGTAGTAATAAAGACACAGCCAAAAAACACACATGCTCTAAAAAAACAGACCCAAAGAAAAGCCATGCTAAACAGTTCCTAAAATACGAAAACTAGTTTGTAGAAAAGTTTAAATATGCATGACAATTTATAGATATACAACAAGCTAATGCAACAGAAAAGTATTTAAAAATTTCTCTAAAATAACGTGTGCATTTAGCTGAATGCCAAGACAACTGGCCATCAATCCTTTACTTAATTTTTTTGTCTCTTAATTGTCTTTTATTATTATTATTAAAACCTATTTCTTAAAATTTACCAAAAAAAAATAAACCTCATTTTTCACACAGGCTTGCCTGATCCCAGTGGGATTTTCCCTCTGGACCATCCCTGAAGGATTTGAAGCAGTCAGTGGGGCTCAGGCTCTGGGTACAGTGGCCATGGAAATGCTTTGCCAGCCATGTTGCCAGATCTGAGCTTTATCTCTTAGATAAACCCACCCAGGGCTTATCTAAGCCAGATGTGCCCAGGGAGGTGCCACTGTCTGTGCCCATCACCCTGAGGGGCCCAGGCCGTGCTCTGGCCTTGGCTGGAAATGCCAGGGGGTTAAACTGGCTCCAAAGCTGTGCCTGTATCCAAACTGTGCCTGGGAAAAGGGCCTGACGTGATCCTTAACTGCTCCAGGAGCAGCCCTGCCCTGGGGCCTCATCCCCAGTGCAGATCGAGGGGGTCAGACCCACAGCTGGCACCCTCTGGCTGCCGTTCAGGTGCCACCTGATGCCAGCACTTCCCTCTACCTTCCCAGGGATCCAAACCAGAAGAACCAGGCTCTGCTCCTTTGGCAGTCCCCATGGGATGTTCACAGAGTGACAGGAGCATTTTTGTCCCCAGTGCTGGGTGACAACATTTGTTCCACCCCACCTGAGGCATCTCCCCTGCCACAAGGCCCAGGGCAGCCAATCCAGCAGGCAAAATTCTGGGAGAAGGGAAGTGCGGGGGATTTTTGCGCTGTCTCTCCTGCACTGTTTCCTTGGTTTCACAGCATTGCCTGAGCAGCAGAGAGGATTGAGGGACCCAGAGGAGCTGCCTGAAGTGGCAGTACATAACTTTATTACACACTGACTTCCCCATGTCCTCATGACTGGGTAAAGTACTGCTTTCCTCCCAGCGTGGTTGAATTTGCCCCTCGTTCTCCCTGTGATCAGCCACTCAGCCCTCACTAATATATCTCATTTCCACAGGCTCTAGGTGGTATTTAAAAAAAAAAAATTGATCCTTGCATGCAAAATACCCTTCTGAGCAAAGAAATAACTATCTGCAAGGCCTAACTGAATTATCCCCTTATCAATGGAAGGAAATAATCCACTTGAAACATGAAGTACAAGTGGAATGAAAAGCTTTTGCAAGTGGCAGGGGAAGAAGAACACAGTGTGAGTCTCAAGCAGCCCTGCTTTTCCCATATGGAAAAATACATTTTTCTTGGAATCATTTCCTCTTTCAGTGCATAATGAAGTTTCTCAACTGCTCACCCTTCCACCCCCCCTTCTAATACAATAAAAGGGAAATAATCCCTCTATTTGCAAAAGTCCTGAGAATAGAGTTCAGGCTGCTTGGAGCTCAGCAGGGGCACCTTCTACAGATGTTGATGAGATTTCTCCTTTGTTTTGTGGGACAAGAGCTGTATTTGCCTATTTGTGCTTCGGGGTTTAATTAATTCTCAGTATTTGGGCTTTCTGGCACAGCCACACAGATCCCCTCAGCCAAGATATCCTCAAAACCCTGCCTTTCTCCATGGCTTTGCTTCTCCTTGTGAGCAGAGAAAGCCTGGAGGAAGGAGGAGGTTTATAAATAAAAGCCACAGTCCACATGGATTCCCTTCTGGGAAGGTTAATTCAGGGTTCTGGTTAAAGACTCTCAGTTCTGTCTCTTCCTGTCTCTCTCTCCTGCTAAAGACAAACCTTTATCCTTTGTAATGGAGCTGTTGAATCCCGTCAGGTCGGATCATCGACTCCTCGGAGCAAACAGGGACTGAGCGTTTGGCCAGATAACGACTCAGAGCTGGCAAAGCCCAGCCAGGGCAGGGCTGCAAAGACATTCTCCGAAAAAAGGGCTGAATCCCAACCCCAGCCCAGCATCCCTGTGCTCCCACAGGGGCTCACCTGCACATCCTGCCTTTCCTGGCACTTTTAATTTGATTTTTATTCTCACTATCCAGAGGAGAAGTGCAGAGGTTTCCCCTGTCTTCATGCTGAGTTTTCCAAAAGCCCAAATCAGGAATTAGCCAGGTTTGGCTGTCCAGGAGGAAACCCAGAGGGCAGGAGAGCAGTGAGCCCATCCCAGCACCACTGGGGACAGGCTGTAGATCTTGAATTAACGACTGCCTGCAGTGTTTATTATGCCTAAAACAAACAAACCAAATTCCCAGATAAATGAAACTAATTAAACATGCTGCTGTAAAAATTAAAGCTTCCCTTGTTTGTTTGGGGAATTTTTTTGGTGACTCATGGGTTTTTCTGCAGTTTCATTTTTGTTTTGCTTGTTGTTGTTTTCCAGTGCTGCAGCAAGTCTGAGAACAGATTTGCCAACAGACTGTAGGACTGGCCTGGCTTTTGGTCCCATGTGGAGCAAATGTTGTCACTGGGCTTTAAAAGGCTCCAGAGGAGTCATAAAATCATGGAATGGTTTGAGATGGAAGGGACCTTAAATCCCACCAGTGCCACCCCTGCCCTGGCAGGGACACCTCCCACTGTCCCAGGCTGCTCCAGCCCCAATGTCCAGGCTGGCCTTGGGCACTGCCAGGAATCCAGGGGCAGCCACAGCTGCTCTGGCAATTCCAGCCCAGCCCCTGCCCACCCTGCCAGGGAACAATTCCTGCCCAATCTCCCATCCAGCCCTGCCCTCCGGAAGTTGGAAGCCATTTCCCCCTGTCCTATAAATGTGAAGGGCATCAATAGGGTTCATCACTTGGGGTTTGTGGCTCTTCTCCCCCCATGAGCTCACAGAGCCTCTTTGGGTGTTTGTTCCCCTCTGCCTCGTCCTGTGCCAGCCTGTGCCTTGGAACTGAGGAGCAGAGACGGGACCACGCAGAGCCAGGCAAGCTCTGAGGCAGCTTTAATGGACTGGAAAATTCCAGTGCTCCCAGATGGCACCACAAGCCAGCAGTTGATGGAATTATAACCACTGCAACTGGAATGTAAGCGACAGACTCCAGGATTCACCACATGGAACGTGAATGTCTCACATGCTCGGGATTCCACAAGTGTAATTTGCACAAGAGTAATTCCCAGCAGCTTTATTGCTGGAATAAGAAAGTAGTGCTCCAATGACCCGGGAGTGCTGGTGAAGCCTCTCCACACAGGAGCCTTTGGATTCACTCCCACAGCAGAGGAGAGTTTTGCAGAGCAGCCTGGCACATTCCTGGTGCGTGAGTATCTCTGCCCCAAGGAACAGCCCCGGGATGGGGGGATGCCACTGGGACTGCTGGGCTGGGAAATTGCACATTGGGGAAACCAGAAGAGATCCTCCAGACCCAAGGAGCGGCTGCCTTGTCTCTGCTCACACACGCAATAAATAAACAGGGAGCGCAGGGGAACTCAGGGAGCTGTGAACCATTATCTGGGCTGTGATTAACAGCACTGCTGACAGACGCCTCAGGGCAGCAGGGAAACGTGGCCAAGGGCACTCAGCACTTCAGCACTTGGACATATCCAGGCCATTCCAAACAATCTCTTTTGGCACAGCTGCTGCAGATGGTCCCGACAAGAAGGAATTTGTCTGGCAGACTTGAGGAGTGCTTTTTGTTTGTTCTCTCTCAATTTTGTGATGCACGACCTTGGGTTAGTCCTCAGGGTGGGAATGCAGCTCTGAGCTGGGGAGAAAGATGTTTACCAGCACTTACGGACTCTTCAAGATCTGTCACCATGATATTATTAATGAATGTCACTGCGAGAGCGCCAGCCCAGTGCCCATGTCTGGTTTGTCACAGTTCTGCCCGGAGAGGCTGGACCTGACAGGGAATGAGACCCTGGAGGTGCTGAGGCTGACTCAGAGCTCTTTGCACCAGGATCTCTCTGTAATTTGGCTCATGCCTGACAGCAGGAATGAAATTCCCAAATAGTCACCAGACAATCCAGCCATGCCTGACAGCAGGACTGAAATTCCCAAATGGCCACAATCCAATCCAGCCATGCTGGGAGAGGAGACTGAAATTCCCAAACAGTCACAATCCAATCCAGATTCTGGGGGCAGAGATCGAGCCCAGCCCAGTTTCTCAAGGCTGATGGCTCCCCACAGCCAGGCCTGGCTGCTGCTGCTTTGGGACTCTGGTGCAGCCCTGCAGCAGTGGAAAGGTTGGTGCCCACAGAGTTCCTGGGATTTCTCAGCTCTCCAGGGGATTACAGCTCCCACCCTTCCGCTCAGGCGGTGGAAAGGAGCAGCACAGGCCCCTCCTGTGCCCCTTGGCCCCCCTTGCCCACCTGCCATGAGGGACCAGCCGAGGACACTACCCCTGACCCCGCGGGTGTCACAGGGAGAGTCCTGCCCTGAGTTCTGGGGAGGGGACAGGGCAGGGACGCATCCGAGGCTGGCAGAGCATCCATCAACACCCTCAGCTGCCTCCAGAATGAATCCACTCTCCCTTCCTCAAGCGTGTGATGAGAACTCACCAGAATGGAGATGGGATTCTCAGGTCTGGAGTGGCGTTCATGTTTTAATTAACAGTGCAGGAGAGGGAATAGGGAGGGAGTGAAAGGCAGAGGAGCTTTGCTTTCCCATTTCATTCTTGTTTTCATTTCCTGGAGCTAACACAGAGCACCTCCATCTCATTTTCAGTTTTCAGCCCGCAGGGCTGGGAAGAGCTGAGAATGACATCACAAAGTGCAATTCTGTGGCAGAAACTGGAATATTTCTCATTGATGGTGTCAGCCATGGCCATTACAGCAGAGCTGGAATTGATTGCTCAGCCCTGGGATCTGTGGAGTGCTCCAGAGATCCTGAAGGAAGTTGTGCTTGGATTCATCCTGAACTGCAAACCACAGGGGCCAGGCTGGTCCTTCTCTGGGCTGGGACAGCAGCAGGCATTGCAAACTGTATCTGTGGGGAGTAGAAGAGATGTGACACCAGGAACTGCCCAAATCCAGCCAGGATTCAGGGAAACACTGGGAAAAAAAAGCCAATTTTGGAGGAGGGAGAGAGAGACAAAGAGGAACTGGTGGGGCTGCGGTGCTCCCTGACCATCTCCACCAGGGACACAGCGGATCAGGGCAGTGTTACCCCAGGATTTCCCTTTTCCCTGCTGCAGCCTCCCCACTGCAGGGTGGATTTTTGCCCTGCAATACTCAGATTCCCACTTCTGTTCTGCAGCAGGAATTTGTGCCCAGCTGCTCCCCACACCAATGCTCTACTTGAAGCTCCACCATGGATTCCTCCCTCATTCCCATCTCCTTTTCCATTGTAGTGATAAACGAATAAATCTGGGAAATTCCAAGATTCTTTTTAAACCCCATTTGCTGACTCCAGCATTACTCACAAGTTGGTTTTTTTGTTGTTGTTATTTCAAGTGTTTGGTTTTTTTGTTGTTTATTTTTTCCATCCGAGAAAGGGACAGCAAATAATTGAACAAATTGTTCTGAGCTTTTCCTATTTGGCATTTTTTAAAATGAGGGCATTTTTTTTTCACCACTTTCACAGAAATGTCTGTGAACATTTTAATTGATAATTGTATGAAGACATTGAAATAATCACTGCAGATTTTACATTTAATGAAAATTTAGTTATAAGCAAACAGGAAATGTTAATAGGATACTAAATAATAACTAAAAAAAACCCACAATATATTTAACAGCCATAAAAAAATCCATATTTTTAGAAAAAGAGCCACTACTTGTTAAAAAAAAAAAATCAATAAGCACAACTACTCCTTCAGTCTTTGATTATCTCATTTTGCAGCCATTTTTGCCAGAGCAGAGCTGCAAAGAGCCTTCAGTTATTCAGGAAAGAATCCCAAAGGCTTTGGAAAGCTGCAGGGTTAACTGAAGTCACTGGAATTCCAGACAGAGCCATCCCTCCTCAGGTGCTTCCCGGGGAGTGAGGGAGGGGTTGGAAGCCCAGCAGCCCCTCCTGGATGAAAGGAAATTCCATCCCCTTGCTCCCAGCTCCCAAGGAAAAGCTAGGATTTCATTCCCAAAGGGTTTTTTTCCACTGCCCGTGCTGTCAGTCCTGCACCTCCCTATAAACTCCATTTTTTTCTCCAGCAGCATCTCCAGGGATGGAATCTCTCGCCCTGGGCTTGTCTTTCCCTCTGCTGCTCCCACCCCAGGGTTGGGAGGAATCAGCTCCAGTTTAGACTGGGCCTGGGGTCTCCATTCAGGTTCCAAAGTGACAATTCCAGCAAATCCTGGAGCTGTGGCTCCCAGAGGCCTTAGGTCTCTCACAGGACCTGCCAGGTCCTGGAGTGTCCAGGGCAGCCAAAGGCTCCTGAGGCAGAACTGAATCCTGAATTTATGGAAGTGAATCCATCCAGGTTTTCTCTGTTCCCTGTTGCTTCTCCAAGCAGGAATCACTTGAGAATTGGAACATGTTTGCCCTTCAAGCAGCCTCTCTCAGTGACCTTTTAAACTCAAACCAACCTTTTTGGATGCCCCCCTGAGGGATTTCCTCCTGTGATGTGTTGCACAAAATGTAGCTAGTCCATGCTGCACTGGGTGTCCCTGTTTACAGGAAGTGTTTGTTAAACCCACCTTCCCAGAAACCCCTGTACCTGTATACCTGACACCACTGGTGTCCACTCTCCTGGGGTCAGCCCCCATTGGCTGGCAGACCCTCTCCCCTCCTCCCTCCTTCACCGAGGGCATAAAACCTGGGCCCACAGGTGATAACTTCCTCTTGGATTCCAGGAACCACATGGTGTAGGTTCTGCATTAAACAGCAGGACTGTTCCTGAGGAACTGAGAGCGTCTTGTCTTTTGTCTTTGTCCTCTCCCCCATTTCCTCCGAGGTTGATCTGCTAGCCAGGCTTGGACCCTCGAGGAGTGGGAACCGGGGCAGATTGGCACCCAACGTGGGGCATAGCAGGGCATAGATCCTGAAAGGGAGAGCCACAGAAATGGCAAGAAGCCTCTGAGGAGTGCTGAAGGGACATTGGAAATTGTGGACTTTAAGAGGCGAACTTGAGAAGGACCATTGAAAAGAATTTCTGGACTCTTATACAAAGCTCCGACTGAATCACGAGTTTTGGGACTTTATATGTGCCATGTTTTGCCATCCAGATGCCTCAGAGAGACACCCTGAGGCAGCGCAGCCTTTGCCCACGGCAGAGAGTGTCGGATGCCTTTTCCACGTTTGCAGTCTTCGGCTTCGGGTTGTAAGTTCAACTACCTCCCCTTGGTTTTACCCTCTCCTCTCCAAGCTGCCCCTTCTCCCCAAACTCCTTTCCTACCCCATCTTCCCCTGAACAAAGCCTCGGGAATTCAGCCCTCAGTCCTGCTGAGCCACGTGCTCAGCCACCGCATGGTCGCCCAAGATGGCGCCGGCCGCGCTCCACCCCTTCTATGTCAATCACGAACCTGTCCCTCCCCAGCTCCTGGCTCTCACACTCCCTCTTCCAGTTCCTTTAGTGGGGGACGGCGCCAGCTGCCGGGGTCGGCCGAAGCCAGGGACGCCTCCCCCCGTTCCCTGCCGTACCGCAGGGAGCAGGGGGTGGAGGGGGGGAAGAGCCCAGCGAGCAGCGCCGCTGCCCCCCCCACTGCTGCCTGCCCCTGCTGGTGCCGCCAGGGGGGCGGCCAGGCCGTCGATAAACCCCGTGCCGGGGTGCGAGGCCGCCGTCCATGGAGCGCTGGCACAGTGAGGGGGCTGCCACCTGCTCGCCGTGCCCACTCGGCCCGTGCCCTCCTCTGTGCCCGCAGGCTGGGGACAGCAGAGGCCCGCAGTCCTTGGACGGACAGAGCAGATCAGGCTGGGTGCGCAGAGCCCGCGCAGCGCCTCCCGCTGTGCGCCCCGTCCTCAATGGCCGCGCCGCATGCTGTCCCTGCCGCTGGCAGTGCAGCGACCGGCCGCCACCTCCACAGCCACCTTGTGTACAGCAGAGCACCGTCGCTGGCACAGCCGTGCAGCTCGAAGGCTCCTCCATTCCAAAAGCCGCTGCTCCCACAGCTGCAAAATCCAAGCTATCAAGCAGCTACACAGAATCACTCCACCCTATCCCACCTCCATCCCGAAATTTCTACCAGTTTTGGCAGCCTTGTTTTCTTTTATGTTAATGTGTGTTTGCTTCACTGATTTGTAAATTCTACCCCATGGTTCCCTCCCTGTTATTCCGGAAGCAGAATAGGGGGTAGGAATTGGCACATATAGGCTTCGGGCCGCTGCTGCCTCTCCACTGCCCCATATCTTGTCTTCGTCATCCCCGTTCCTATTTTAAGGGTGGGTCGTCGGCAGCAAACCGCACCGCGCAGAGTAGCCCAGGACCGTCTGCAGTCTCTCTGGCTCCCTGCGACCCCCCCAGTTCCCAGTTCCTGTCCACTAGACCTGACCAGAAAGAGCTTGCTGGCTAGGACACCTAACCCAAAATCCTCTGTCCTTACACCTTCCTATGCAATACCTTATCTTCTTTCCACTTCCTTCCAATCCCCATGGAATAGTTTTTACAATTGAGTGCTTTATGTTGTTTCTCCTAAGTAAGTGTGTGTTTATATTGCAGTTTCTCCAGTTTTCAGTTTTGGAAGTTGTGCCTGTTGAGTCACAAGGGTAAATCCAACGGGTGGCAGTTTTTCAAATTGTCTCTTGAGTGTGGCGTGTTCCGGTGGCACAAGGCTACTGAAACAAGAAACGCGGTTGGGTTTATGCTGTCCTTAGTTAGGCTTGCTAAGGGTGACTGATAACCCTGTTAGGAGAGTGCCTGGGAAAGTATGAACGGTTTGGGGGGTTTTTTGTTATTTTATTTTGCTTTACAGCGGGGGCTAAAACCTAAGCTGGGGGTGAAAGCTGGAAAAAGCCAGTTGGAAGGTGAAAGAGGAAGCTGCTGCTGGGCTCAGGTCGGTAATCTGAAGCCGCAGAGTTTGGGAAGAGCCAGCGCTGCAGCCTAAATCGGTTTCATGAACAGCTTCATTCTGAGTACCTATCTTAGTAACTTGAGTTTCATTATTCATTTTAAGATCTGCAGTATAGACCCACTTACCCTATTGCTTATGAGTGTTTGTTTTGTTGTGTTACAGTTACATATGTCAGTTGTTTCAATCAATTCCTGTTGCATTTTGCTTCTTGTCAACCCCGTTTGTTGTTTTCTTAATAATGCAGTTTCGTTTTCTTCTCCGTCCTAAGTATCAAGTCAATTTAGTCTGCATTTAAAAGGTCAAAAGAAAATGCAAAAAAGTAAAACCTGCAGTGCAACTGAAAGCCAGCAAGCAAGATGTGAGCCACATTATTTCAGCCAGTCAGCCAGAACCTCCCTTAGTCCACAAATCCCCAGGATGGAACACAAAGAAAATAACAGGAATAGGGAAATCCCCCCACTGGGAGTTTATGGTGCTCTGGATCTCAGAGCTGGGGAAAAAGAGCTTCTGAGTATTTTTTTTCTGTCTGATGTGTTAAAGGCTGATTTAAATTTGATCTAAATATCCAGGCAACCTTTCCTTGTAAGCAGGTTAAAAGAAGATTCCCAAGCATGGAGGCATTTGTGTGGCACTTTATTAGGAACCCTGGTGAGCCATAGGATTTGAGCTGCCTTAGACCTGGAAAGAAGTCCCTGTTTTGGAAGCTTTCAGCAAATGAGTGAAGTTCCCCTGAGATCCAGGCTGTCAGTAGCAGCTTCCCATCCATCCTGGGAAATGGGGCAGGGATCTCAGTAAAGACCCTCTGGACTGGGCAGAGTTTTTTTCTGTGGAGAGAGGCTCCAGCAGCCCTTGGCAGTGAGCATGGGGAATAATCCACAGGAGCAGATAAATC